>JANHGL010021652.1:0-46132 GCA_024611195.1 Ceyx melanurus
GGCGCCGAGCGCGCGCGGAACAGCGGGGCCCACGCCCGGCGGGAGCCTCCCCGGTGCTCGGCAGCCGCTGTGGCGCTGCCCACGGAAGGGGCCGCCGGAGCTGGAGGGCTTCTGCTTCCCCGCGGTTCCGTTTCCCGGTAAAGCGAGCGCGGCCCGGCGGCGGCCCGCCCGCTCCCCTTCCCGTCGAGCCCGGGTCATCCGCTAGAGGGGGGTCTCGCCATACCGATACGGGGAGCCCCGCCGAGCGCCGGGCCGAGCTCAAGCCGGCCTCGGGCTGGCAGCGTGCAATTAACTGTTCAAAATAACCGCTTCTGCACCGCCTAATTGAGTCCCAGCAGACACCAGCTTGATCAGAGAGTGCAGCTCCTGGCAATCCCCGGCCTTCTTGGCCAGACATACAGTCTCCGTGGGTACCGAAGAACATCTCCATATCCACCGGGAGCCACAGAAGCCACCCCTTTCCCAAAGCACGGCCTCTAAGAAACTGAGGACTGTTTCTGCAAAAGCTCCAAACTACAGCGTGTGACAAGAAGAAAGCCGCAAATGTCGGAAGTACAGCAAAGCTCTCAGATTGGCAAGAGTGAGAAACAGCCCCTTTTAAAATGCTCAGGCGATCCTGGAAATCAGTCTTTGGTACCTCCAACAGGGGAAGGCAGTGTAGAAAAAGAAAAGTGATTCACGTCAGTCTGGTCTGTTGAACACCTAAAGGGTCTGTTTTGCCACTGCACACTGACTTCTAGGTTCTGTTAATTGTCATCAAAGGGGAGCAATTTATTGAATCTTCGATGGGTCAACAACTTTGTGATACATTCGTTTTGTGTCATCTGTGGTGATAGGGAAGAAGTTAAAAGGAAATTGAATCTTCTTTTCTAGACCTTCTAAGTATGTTAGCAAACCTCCTGAAACATGAAGCTGACACGACATAAATACACACTCCATTGTACAGGGATTATTAAATCTCTTTATATCTCTTTTGCAGGAATGGTGGCACACCAGCATTTTATTATCCAGTTTGGGGGATGAACAGGGTAACCACTCTGTATGGGTACCCTGCCTTCAGAGAGCCTAGGTGCCTTGCTGCTATCTTCAAGGCTTTTCTAGCATTCACTCTGCTGAAACTAGAAACTTTCTAATTTCCAGTCTAACTGTATTCCCTACCAATTTGTAGCCATGTTTTCTTTACTATTATTACCCATCAAATTAAATAATTTTGCTTTTTTGATATTTACATAAAATGTCCCTATAAAGAGCAATTAGATCATCATCTCTCTGTCTGCTGTGTTTTTAATCTTCACTCTAAATCGGTTTTCCATTCTTCCAGTGTCCTCTATTCCTTCTACCCTGTGTGCACTGTTCGAAACAAGGTCTTAACAACTGCATCGTACAATGATATTAATACCCTGCCATCTACTGAAAATACCTCACTTGATGCATCCCAGAATACATTAGCATTTTTAAGACCACATTACAGTGGCATCATAGTTATCCTACAACCAATAGCGTACCTGGATTCTTCTCCTCATAATCTCACATTTGATGAACCTCCAAGCTTACTCGCAGTTATTCTAATTAATCTTTAAGTGCATGACTTCGTGCTATTACATTCTGGTACTCCAGGCAATAGATCATCTTCAGCAATTGTGCTAGTGCAGTCTAAGAAGATGCTATGCCTTAAAAAAAAAAAGTGTCTTGTGCTATTTTAAAAATTATTTACCATCCAGCCTGCTCAGAGGTTTCCCCTCTTCCATGACAGGTTGTTCTGTATATAACCCTTCACCCCTTTGGCCATGTCAGAAAGGTGCAAACACACCATTCCTGTAAAGCACTCTGCACCTGAGCCACGGTGAAATTTCACAGCTTGAGGCTATCCATAGATTTCTCAGTGTGCTCCATTTATTCAGTGAAAGCTCCTGTTGGTGTGTTGCTAATCTCCAAGAACCATGATGTTCAACTCATTTCCCTACAACCTTTTACTCTGTTTTGGCACTTGGTTTAGTTTTGGTGCAGTGTGGTAGGCCATTTCTTTTATAAAAATAAATCTGAATGTTTCACACAAAATAAGCCACAAGTTTTTCAGCATCATCAGTCTCCTAATAATTAAAAACTTATTTTTCTTATTTACATTAAGCGATTAAAGAGGGATTCTAAATTTTCCCTAAATCCTCAGGACTGTAATCAATTAAGTCACATATATTGTTAGCATCACGCTACCTTTTCTTTCTGTCTCCTCATATTAAGGAAAACCTTTTCTGAAGCTAAGTTTTCAAGCTGTGTGAACAGCATTAGATAATCAGTGCCCAGGCGTGTCAGCCAGTTGTTTCCGTAAGCAGGATTTTCTGCTCCTTTCAGTGAAACATTCAGCTTGGCTTTGTTTTACTACATTAATTAGGACCACACTCCTATAGACTGCAAGTGCCAACAAGTGGCTCTGCCTGTACAGAGTTCCTGAGTGCACAGACAGGAGGCTCAAGCCATGCCACCCTTGTTCTGAGAACAGGACTGGTGCAGGTTTGCAATCCTGTGCATACACTCAATTGTAACTGAAGGAGCAAAGTGCTCCCCTTCAGTGAAGCGGGCATAATTCAGTTACAGGGACATCTCACGTGTCTGCAGGAGCAAAAAGTAGAGGCAATTGCTTTAACTTATGGATATATTAGTTCAAATTAGATACAAGTTTGTTAAACCTTTTTGTCCCTGCTTCTAGCGTAGAAGATTTGCTTGAGTAAAGATTGTGACATTGGACCTAATGTAGACATATGAGTACCACATACTGGTCTTACTGAAAATACTATTTGTATCTTATGTGAGGAATCTAAGAAATATGAAATCCTGGGACCTTTTGCAACCTTCATCTGCATCCCAACCACTTAATGAGGAAAAAGTTGGTGTTTGTGAAGCAGGCATTGAAAGAGCTGAAAGACAAACCAGCTTGGCCCAGGATGCACAAAGGGAGCCGAGACTAAGCCAAGCTAGTCTAGCTCTACTCCACAGGCAGCTCAATACAGTGGTTTGAAACCATTAAGTTTTCCCTAACTATAGATAGGGATTTCCTCAGCAAATACTGTTGATGTTTAGCTATTAGCTTAGAACTGCAAGTTTATTCCAAAGTACACAGTATTTTACTACAGAGCTAAAGGAAAAAAACATGCCCAAGACTTTTTAACAATCAGTGCTCCCCCCTATTCCCATGGGCATCAACGTACAGCTCGTCCTTTTGGAATAATAACTAGAGACAGGTGTTGAAGTGTTCGCAGTGGTCATTTCTATGGCCAATGAATCAGACTAACTCAGAAGATAACCTCCTGTGTGTGACTGAATGACATCCCTGGACTTCTTTGCTTTTCCTGTTTTCAAACTTCTAGTCTGAAAATTTTGTCAGTTTTAAAGTTGGTGAAAGAAAGGCTCAGCTGACAACCCTGCGAAAGACAATCTGTTTATCTCCAAAGAAGCCTAATACAGACACAAGGGAAGAGCCACTCTGAGTCCTTCCTTTACTGTTGCAGAACATGCTGATGGCATATAAGGTAAGTGCAAATCAGACCATCCATCGCCTTCCGTGGCCTTATTAAAGATGCTCCCGCTGTTAGCAGCAGGTGCCAGATGTGCCAGTAGCTTATGGTATGGACATTGGGGATGTTAATAGTTCTTGAGACAACATTTTCCTTTGTTTCACATATTCAAGTCAGCTGTCTTTAGGCATTTAATTGTCATGCAGATATGCTTGGTCAGGTTCCACTGTAGGATAGAAAAAACGGAGATCCAAGTGGTTTGCTCCATACCTTCCCCACTTGCCTGCTTCCTGGTTTTGAGACTCCAAACTTGGCACAAGAAGGCTTCAGAACCCATGTAGTTCCCTTACTAGTCATTTTAAGTAAGTCACAAAAAAGGCCACAGGACCTTTAAGATGGCAGCAGCAGAAGCAAGCACCTGGAAACTGCTCACTGCAGCATGGGATATGCACATTCCACCTTCCCTCCAGTTAGATTTCTAGGTCTGCTCTTTCACAGAATGTTAGGGGTTGGAAGGGACCTAGAAGATCATCTAGTCCAACCCCCCTGCCAGAGCAGGATCACCTAGACTAAGCCACCCAGGAACACAAAGCTTAAATGCTGTTCTGAAAAGGGACATGTATAAATATTTTCTCCTTCCAGGCTACCAGCAGAAGAGGACACTTTGAAGCTATCTTTGGAAGTTTTATTATAATGTTGCCCCTATGAGGAGATACTGGCCACAGAAAGCAATGCCATGCCATTCTGCACCTTCCCCAAGGCAGTCTCTCACCCTTCTTATGACCAGCTGTTAGACATACTTGCCAGCTGTTCATATTTTTTTCATAGCTAAACAGTTGAAGACTTCACACATGGTCACAACAGAGAGGGAAAACTTCCCAGGCTAAAGTCTAGAGAGCTGAGGGAAGAAATAGTAAAAAATTATCCCAAGTTACTTACAGGCAGAGGTGGTTGATGACCTTTCTCCAGTTCACTATGTATACCTATATATATATACATATATACATATGTGTATACCAATATATATATACATATATACATATATATACATACTATGTATGTATTTTTCAGGCAAAAAGATGGTCACTTCACCCAAGTACTGCACAAGGATCACCTGTGTTTAACAGCTCTTAGAATGAAGCCAGTTATCTAATCAATCGATGAACTTCTACAAAAACCTTACTTACTGCAGTAAGGGTTATAAAGATGCTTTTGGTCACCACAGCACAAACTCTACAGGCAGAGTAGGGTTGGTGGCTGTGCTGTAGAGTAAGCTAACCTGACGTGTTAAAAATGGCCAGTCACTGGTATCAAGATTTCTTCAATCCCTCCACCAGCTAATCACAAGGTGTGGTTAAGGCTGCATTGCTCTCACATGAGAAGAAACCTATTCAAATGAAACTGAAGTTCATTTGTTAATTAAGAAAACATTACATTGATTTTTGCTATAAGAATAGCATATTATAGAAAAGATTTGTTTAATTCCCCCGTAAGATCAGGATTACTGGAATGGCTGGATAGATTTGGATTCTAATATTACAATCAGATTGCACTTTTCATAAACACATTGAGTTTTCTTTATTGATTTATTTTTAATTATAGACTGATTAAACTGGGTCAGTTTTTACTGCATGATGTTTACTTTGGACTTCTGCAAGGTCTATAATTTCCCCAGTTTCTGTGAGATGTTCACAGAACATATGTGATGTCAGCATAACAGGCAGATTGAAGAGGATCAGTAGTCTATGTATCACTATTTACATTTCCTTTTCCATGGCATCAGGAGGATAAGAACATTCCAGAGAAGGAGGAATTTCCCATCACCTTTTCCTAGTGCAATTTTTGTGGTAGGCACCCATATGAACAGAGGACCAAAACACTGCTTGTGCTTGTGACAGACAGCGTGTGTGAATGTTCAGACACCACTTGCTTTTTCATGTCCCCTGTGTCTTTCACATTCCTGCAGTGTGGGCCATCTCTGTATGAACACTACTGTAACAGAACCAATATTGACTTCAAAGCAAGTAAGGTCCAAGCCAAATAACCTCCAAATCAAAAATAAAATATAGGGAAAGTAAGTACAGACACACGACAGTGAAAAGTTGAGTATATAAATACTCTATATAGAAGATACTGTAAGAACTAGAATAGTCATCTCCATAGAAAAGCAGACCTCCTCTGTATGCTATTAACTTTTGCTCTTTTTTTTTCCTTTTAAAATTTCTATCCACTCTCCAGCTTCTCATACAATTCAACTTAACATCTGTGAAAGGTAGTTACCATCAACATGCAACACTGAAATACCCTCGATTTCTTTGAAGACATACCATTGTTAAGATTAAGTACTTAAGTTTATTTTTCTGTAGGTGACTATGATCTTGCCAGTACTGATTATCATGTATTGGCAGGAAGAAATAGGGGAAATGTTCTGGAGGGTTTTAAGAGATACAGATGGAAAAGGCAAGCATACAAACATGCTTTTTAATTATACAGTTTAGATACCTCAATGAGATTGTGCAAAACCAATAATGTAATTTACCTATCAAAAAATATCCTATTTATGTGCTTCAATTGATGGACAAAGTGATTCCCCCCCTCTCAGATTACAAATGTTTATGTAGTTTTGGAAAGTTGTGATTAGCCCAAGCACAGAAAAACAGATTACCAACATCAGTAAAGCAGCTCATCTTGTTTCATTCTGCAAGGCAAATGAAACACAGAAATTCAACTAAGACCGGGAAAATAACTAAGACTTAAAACAGTGTTGGGAATACTCCTAAGACTCATTAATAGATGAAAAAAGTATGATTATATTATTAGGAGTACTACCACCCATTCATTAATAGATGAAAAAGTATGATTATGTTATTAGGAGTACCACCCATACAGAAGTTCTGATCAAAACAATAATTAAACCACCAATAACAATCTCCCTGCATCATTAAATACTTTTGTACAAATAAATTAACTCTGCAAGCCAGAAACGGTGAATGGAGATAATTTACCTCAACCAAGTTCAAATACTCAGAAAGCCTCTCACATTCTTACCTGGGAATGTGCTATCATTCTTCAAAAAAATAAAAGAGCTTTAAAATAAATTACCTTGACAGCATCCCTATAAATTTCTATATTTTACACTACCACTGATAAATCAATGAACCATGTGGCTTACGATAACAACCTGTCCCTATGCCACTGGTGAAAACTGATTTTCTTCCAACTAACACATGCAGCTGGGCAGAGATATTTATTTCTGAGCAAACTAAATGGACACCCAAGTCCAATTGTTGATATGCATAATCTAGCAACAAATCAATATTGACTTTAAATAACCAATTTATGCCATTACTTTTTAATACCTATGAATCTTGTTAAAATTGCAGAGCATGCCATCCTGAAGTGGCAACACCTGCTTATTTTCTTCTGGTTTGTGGGTTTATTGAATTTGAGGCTTTAAGAATCCTGTTATTGTTGCCAGTTTCTAGCTTTTCTCTTTTATTGGCTTCCTTTGAAATATCTTCTGAGCTCTTGTATCTTCAATTTGGTTTTTTTCCCTGTGTCTGAGAAGTGTGCAAGTCTGAAGTTGGCACATGTGTATTATTGTCTTAACTCTACAGAGGCAACCAGTACTATCTGGGCTTTCAGGGGCATAGATTAAAGCAGATAAAATGAGCCTTTATTTATATTCCTTTAAGCAATCTAAACAAGTGAACATATATTAGACAATTTTCCAGATCATGCATTCTTGAGCTATATAAACATCAGTGCTCATGTAATCTTGTAGCCTAAAATCAGATTAAGGAAAATATCTAGAGTCCTCAGGAGAGAATAAAAATTTAGACATGGAAATACAATGCAGAAACCAGTTCAAATACCTCTAAAGCAAAACCTAACCCTTCCAGATGCACCTCTGAGAATGGGTCAGGGCTGAGATAAAACAGCAAAGCCCTGATTGTGGGGAACTTTAGCTGCAGCAGCCCATGCTGTATCTGTTAGGGGAAAGCAGAGTGATACAGTCTCAGAGGTGTGTTACTCTAGAAGCCTTTACTAGCAGAAAGCTCAAAAGAGTTTAAAATTACTGTTCTGGAGTAGATTAGAACTGAGGAACCTTATGTTATCATGCTGGTTTATAATATGCATTTTCATGAGCACCTCACAGGTGTGAGGAGACAGGAAAACCCATTGGAAGAATGGTGGAGAAAAAGAACCTTGTTTTCTAATGTGCTAGACTCTACACTTCCTTTGACTAGATACTGTTTTAGGCTTGATTTTTGAATATATCAAGCAGTTGGGCAGGTTAACACACTTACTTTCTCCCTTGATTCAACAGGAAGATATACAACAAATCTAACTGTACTGCCACAGGGGGAAATAAAGGCTGTAGATGCAGTGATCAGCACAGCCATGAGCCCCTGCATTGCATCTGGGTCCTTTAAGAAATGCCACCTAATTTTTGGAGAACTTGTAATGTGCATAATAAAGTAAGAATCAGATCTCACACTTATTGGTGTAACACATTTTTTTGCTACATTATCAGAAAGCAGGACAGTCAACTGTTCTGAGGCTTGTCTTCTTGTCTGCCATCCATTAGGAACTATGTCTGGAGACAGGATAGTAAACCAGGAGGACCAGTTTGATCCATTCTAACAAACTCAATATTCCTAAATCATGCTCTTTAGTTTCCCAAATTAACTTACATCATACTTTCCCCTTTGTGCTTAGAAAGATTTATTGTTTTTATTCAACCTGAAAATCTGCTGGCATTAGATATATTAGGATACCCACAGGTGGTTCTTTTGTCATCCTATCACTGCAGTGGGAAGATAGAAAAATAAATCAATAAAAACAATGTCTTGGTTGATGCTTGGGGAAACCAATTTGTGGTTGAATATATAGCTCAGCAACAGACTGCCCCATGTGTAGACAGCACTGTCTACCACTGGAGATCTCGAATAAGGATTCTGGGTTTTATTTAGCTTTTCCCCACTACTCAGGTTTCTATCTAATTTTGTACCCTTTTCAAATTAACAGTTTCAGATTTGGCTTTTAGGTTTTGTTATTTTTTTCTTCAGATCTATGCTAGAGCAAGGGTTATTTTTCCACAAGGTTCATGTTTTCTTTCTTTGACTTGAACACAACATTTGCAGCAAAAGCCTAATATAAAGCTCATTTTCACTTGCCAGTCTCCGATGTTTGTCTTCAAAGACTATATGCAAATCATGCCAGTGCTGCCTTTTGCACTTCCTCCATTTTATTTCTATTGTGGTTTATTTAGAAGATCATGGTTATTGCAGCAGAAAAACAAAACTATTTCCAAAAGTGACATTTCTTCGAATAAGTGTATTTTCTTCTGCTTATAACAGAAACAAGTACAAGCATTCTGAGTCTTGAGTTATCCTCTCAGGTCCAAGAAGATATAAGGAGAAGCAGAATGAGTATGGAAAGAAAAGCAGTTGATTAGTAAATTCATTTTTTTATGCTCTGTTAAGGAAGCAGACTGAAGTCAGATGGAGTGAAGTGAAACACAAGAGAAGTAAGTGGCAATTTACCCTATAGCTACATTCTCCAAGTGATTTTTCCCTTGGACCACAGTGGACATGAGCAGGCTCAGGTACAGTCAGCACCTGCAGAGAACACTCTCCAGTTGAACTTGGTACCCCAAGAACTGCACAGCTCCAGGGCACTCAGGGCAGGTTGTTGCTCCCCCCCTGCTCCTATGAGGTGAGATATTCCTCACCACATATAAAATTCATGGAATGTGCCTTACACAGGCATATGTATACACTGCCTTGGATTACTGGTATCTTCTGTATTCCAGACTAACTGCCAGAGGAATGCTACTCAGAACTTGAGCTAATGCAAGAAGGAATGAAGCAGTGTCTGTCAGGATCTAGCTGTCTCTGTGCCTTCAGTGGAAGGATGCTTTATCTGACTGTCAAGCCAACATTGATTTCATACTTGAAGCCAGTGATAACTCAAAAGTGATAAAGCCATAACTGAAACAATTTAATAATTGAAGCCATTGAAGGACCACTACTGGGAAGCACAATCTTGGTTTCTTGGTGTCCTATTAAGGGAAGACTAGAACCCTGTGTATTGCAGATCTGGTGATAAATTTCTTTTTTATATTGAATACAGTATGCAAGGGCATATCCAAAAAGCAAAACACATAAGGAACAAAGGTTGTTTCATACAGGCTGCTATGCCCACTGTACAGAATATTTTTCACCTTGTCAATCAAATATAGGAGGTATTAAAATGAGGTAGGTACACAATAGAGAAGGGCAACCTGTTTTCCAGAGTCCTCAGGCTTAAATTCCCCTTACTGCAGAGCCCCTTCATGTTCCTGCCATGGAACTGAAGCTCTGTGACTCACTGTCATAGAGAGCATTTGTTAATTGTTTTGAAAAAAAAACCCCAAGTGAATAAACATTTAGCTAAATAGCTAAAACATGCATAAGGTGCTCTACACAATTTTCAGTGCTATCAGATGCGGCACAAGATGCTCGAGTGGTGAGAACAATCATGCCAGATGTTATGCATGAACCTGCTTGTTTCTACTGCATTTGCACTGTAGTAAGGTTGTTTTAACTCCATGACAATTGTGCAGAGACCTTGCTGAGGCACGAAAAGCCTCCAGGACCAGAGCCTTTGTACTTTTTTTTTCCCAACATGAATGGTCAGGAAACCCTACAGTGGGACTAGAAGACAAGACTTGGTCACTGTATTAATGAGAAACAGTCAATGCAATTATACAATTACTATTGTGAAGTAAGAAAAATACTTTTTTCTTTTTTTTTTTTTTTTTCCTCAAGCATGCACAGTTTGCTGCAGCAAGAAAGAGTGTAGGGGTCTGATGATTGAAACTGCTGATTTAAGAGCTTCATTTGCTCTGTTCCTCTATCGTGTATAGTCTGATTTGTTTGGGTTTTTTTGGTTCAAAAACTGGACAGCAGAGGGTGCCAAACCCCCGAGAGGGAGAGCACCCAAGCCCACTGTGCTCTCATGCATCACCTTAATTCCTCGTGTTGATAGCTCTACTCCAGCACGAGTGGTCAGGCCGCATCGAGACACTTCAGAGCCTCATGTTCCATCTGCGCTGATAGCTGTACTGGAGTGTATTATCTCATTTGGTTGTGTCAGCACTTCCATTACAGTTTATAACCTCTTACTTTGTGGATCAATCTAGGCTACTGCAAGCCAAGTTATTTTCTCTCTGATGTGCAATTGGCACTCAATGTTATCTCAGGAATCTGAAGCCATGTTTTGTTATCAGGATGTTGCAGAGACGACTCACTAAATTAAAAGCAAGCACTTGATCACACTGAGACAAATATAAACCCTCCCCCACCTTTAACATGTGGTACAAATATGACGCAGCCACTGATTAATTAAATCTGTTTAACTTAGCATCGTTTATATGCAGCTTTTTACCTTGGACAAAGAAACATGAGATTAAAACATCAAGAGCTCTGAAATCCCATCCTCATCCTACAGTGAATTATTAAATGAAGTGGTATTATATTAGCAGGCATTTCTTCCTGTTCTAATAAAAAGATACACATTCTACATTTTTCTGCAAACACTACCCATGGGAATGAGATGGAAATTGGTCCTCAAGTAGTAACTAGTTACAATAGCTTCTAAAAGAGCCTACAAATTATTCTGACTGTACTTAGGAGCCAAATCCTGAAGCCTTTATTGTATTCAGATTCTTGTTTGCTGGAGTCAAAAACTGCTGCACTTCATCCAAAAAAAATTTTTTTCTCTTCTGTTTCTTGCCATTTCCTGTCTCGAGGATGAGAATTGTCAGATGGCCAATTTTACTGTTCACGTACCTGATGCACATAATCACTGGCCCATTATTTCTACACAGAAACGGGATCCATCATTCCTAATTGAAAATTTTGCAGATAACAATTGATAATTTGTAAACAGATATTCACTTTGAATGACTTATGTAGGCTCTGTTTACTTAATCTAGCTATTTGTCAGCTTTATCAGTCACTTATCAACAGAAGCAGAACGCAGGCCACATATTACCCATTCATCATCCTTTCCTGTCTCTCGAACACGCGCAATATATAGCGCATGCCACAGCAGTGGTGAAATAGCTTATAATATAACACTGCCAGCAGAACCAAGTGTAACAGTTACTTTCTCAATGCCAAAAAAAATGGTAGGGCCTTTCATAGCAGCAGTAACGTTTTCATTCAGTCCCAATACTTAGACCTAATAAATTGAGTTATTGCAAATACGTCACAGTTGCAGGGGGTTAGGACGGAAGGTGGTGCGATGGGATGGATTCAGGCTGGACTAGGAATACCCAAGAGCCCTGGGCAGTAATGGGGGATGACATTTCCTGGACAGGGAAAAGTGCAGGGAAGATGACACAGCTAGAGAGGCCCTGCAGTCGCTCAGGGAGGTACACTTTTTTAGTATCTTTGTATAGTAGTACATGATACTGAACTCTGTTTAGAAAGTAATCATTCTGAAGGCATTTCATCACAAAAATGACCTGTACAGGTAGCTTGCTTGCTGTACAGGTAGCTTGGTGCCCTCAGCCTGTAGCCCACAGTACTCAGGGCTGTACTCCCCTCAGGGAAGCAAAATTCTGTGACTTTTACAGCTCGATTAAATTAAGAAAACAAGAACACCAGCACCATCCTACCTTCACAGGCCTTGCTAATCCAGTTGCTCCATGATGAAGGGAGGCGTTCACCTCAGCTGTGCAGACTCAGCAGTGGCTTCTCTTACAGACCTCTCCCCAGGTGTCAGGCATCTCCTTAGGGGACTGTTATCCCAGTTACAGCCACAGCCTGCACCACACCACCAGCAGCTGTGCTGGGGAGAAGATTATGGAAAGGGCCAGGCTCCACTTCCAGCAGGTCCATTTCCAATGGATGCACATCAGGCCTCACAGCCAAGATGGCCACCTCCTGCCTCCTCACTCTGCTGATGTCATCATCCCCCCATCCCATTTTTCCTCATACTGGTTTTACCATGTGGATGGGCATCCCTCACCCCCTCTTCTCTACCTTCTACTTAACCCTGTGCATTTAGTTTTCAGCTCTTAAATGTTTCCTCTTGCTGTCCCCTTTCCCCCACTGCTGGGCAGGGCCTCACCCAGGCTTTCTCCAGCCCAGAAACTCAGCCCAGGCGCTTGTCACCATTTCAATCAAAACAAAATTATTGTGCATGTTAACAAAAATGACTGGAAAAGAAAGGTTAGAAAATCGTCAGCTCTGGCCTTATCCAGCAGTAAATAGTTCACTGAAAAAAAAAAGAAAAAAGAAAAAAAAAGAAAAAAGAAAAAAAAAGAAAAAAAAAAGACATAAAAGACATGCATGAGCAGCCTTAAGCAAAACAAGGGCATTGGGCTCAGTACAAAAAATTGAGTAAAACACCAGAAAATAAGTATTGTTACTCTGTAACCTTTTAAAGTCAAGTCTGGCAGAAAGATGAAGGCTTAGAATAAGAGCTTTAAAAAACTAAGCCATTTCTACTAACTCTTTACATGGAAGGTAGAAAGCTGTTTTAAGGACTTCAGATGTACTATGACATTAGAACATTTCTGCTTGAAAAAAATAAATAAATAAACACATTTCTTAAGGTTATTATTTCATTGTTCCCACACATTTGCCATTACCTATCAGTCAAATATTTGCTGCTGGTTATTTTCCCTTGAGGATGTTCCTTTGTTTCTCCTTTTGACTTCTGGAGGATGGGTATGCGGATTACTACTGTGATTAGTAGTTTTCTTTCCAAGGGAACACATCCTGTTTCTTAATCCAAAAATCCACATGCCCCTTGTGAGCTGGAAAAAGAAAATCTTACAAATAAATAGTTCAACAGTGTCTTCAAATTATGTAAGTCACTCAGAAATGAGCTAGCAATAGTTTAGAAGCTGACAAGCTGAATTGGCTCCACTGGTCTTTCACTAGTAGCCCCACAGTGATTTAGGAAAGGGGAGGTATTACAAATGTCTCTTGGTTATGTGTCTCACAGGAACTCTACTTTGGATAGCCAGAACCTCCTAAAACTGATGCTTTTCAGGACACTGCCAAAGGGAACATGGAACAACATTAAAAATCAAAATTAATGTGGCCAGTCACTGATCCTTAGCTCAGTTCAGACGACAGTAAATTCTGCAGTGTAGATGGGCCTTTTGGAGAACTTAATATGTTAAGAGAATCCATTACTTTTTGCTGATTTATTTCATAATGGCTCATTTACACGCACTAAGAAATGGTATTTTTATACTAGTAGAAAGGCACAGATTGCCTCTTTGCAGTCATACAGGCTTTCAATATTAGACAAAATCTTTTAAAAATTGACAGTAATATGAAGTTCCAAGAAGCTTTTCAAAGTCACTTAGGTTTCTAAATTCTATTATGTTTTTTTTTTTCCTTCATGTTTCAAAAGTTCTATTGCTGGACTCATGGTACTAACGAATCCTGTTGTATATGTTGAGTAATATGAAAAATAGGGCAGTAATGTTTTAAAGTCTCCAAAACATTTCTCAAATTGACTGTAAAATGTGGCATTTCTAGAATACACTATTGCTTGGCAGGATATAAAAGCTTACTGGTTCTCATTTGGGTGATTTGCATAACTTGTTCATGGCATCATTTGTAAATATTATGCCCATCCCAAGCTCCCACTGATACAAGAATAAGAATGCTTTTGCCAAAGCACATTATACTATAGAGATTAAAAAATCTTTCTGTCTAAAAAAAGTAAAACTATACAAAGCAAGTCAAAATTTTATAATGCACTAAATATCAGGAAATCACTTTTTATGTCTGTTGAAGTGAAAAAGAAAAAAACACTATGAAAAATTGTTCTACAAGGATTGGACAAGATAAGGAGCAGTGTCTGTTCCCGAGGAGCTGTTTGCTGTGAGCATGCTTCATATTCTAGCACCCAGAAAGTTCCTTTGTCCATGCAGCAGAGAATATAGGCTGGGCTGAGAAGGGCTTTTCTGACACCCAAGGCTTAGTGCTGATTAAGACATAGCCAGCAATTCTGTTTCACACACGCAGACAGATGACAACTCAGTTTGCTCACTGACCTGTGTTGACTCTTCAGTACTAACATAACCAAAACACTGCTACAAATCTATTTCACTCAAAGAGACCAAATACAGAGAAAAAGCTCATTTACTTATAAAGGCAGAGCAACTTCCATATAATAATTTTAGAGTGTGATTTAATATTCATGACTATTCTAGAAGGTGGTAATTTTGACTCATGCTACAGAGTTCACCAGCCTGTGCTTGCTTAGGAAAGGTTCTTTGAGAGATGTTTTCATGACCTCCCCATTTGAAAAGCTCAAGTGAAGATTTTTGTCTCTAGTCAGAATGTTTCATGGGAAGGAAGAAGAGTAACTAGTATGCAAAGTGTAACTACGTCTGACTGTTTCTTAGAGTTTCAAACTCACTGTATTAGCAGCTGTGTCAACATCCTTGTGCTAAATTTTTTGGGAATAGTTGAAATGGCTGTTGTAACCTTTTAGGAAATACACCAGCCACTGAGAAATGCTAATATCTCTAGTTGTGAAGGTAGCATTTTAACAAGGTACCATTTATACATGCTGTGTGGCAGAGCTCTGAAGTTAACCAGCATGGTGTTGGGCAGAGATGGTATTATATTGCTCAGCTCCACTAAACCTGACAGCTGTCTTAACTATAGCATTTTTTTCTCCTCCACAAGGACTAGAACAGAGCAAATACCTCAAAAAAATGCTGTGACTTCTTAAATCAGTGAAATGTAATGGCTTGATTTGGATAGCACTTTTCCTTCTTTTCCTTGCATTACTCTGGTTCTCAAATTTAGCAAACTACAAATGGATGGCTTTTTATTTCAACCAAACCTTAAACTAAGGGAAAAAAAATAATTGTCAGCATCCAAGGCAAATAAATCGCCAAGAGAAATTACTTGCCATTATTTTCTGTGGTGAAACTTTGCCTGACAGGTTGAATTTGGGTAAAGACGCAGAAAAAGAAAGTTAGAATTTTATCTCATCATGAAAGAAATGGTAGGTGACTAAATACATCTATGAGGTATTCATAGGCTTTTCCTTTCACAGAATCACAGAATGTTAGGGGTTGGAAGGGACCTAGAAGATCATCTAGTCCAACCCCCCTGCCAGAGCAGGATTACCTAGACCAAGTCACAGAGAATCTTCTCTGACCAGGAATCGAACCCAGGCCATAGCAGTGAGAGCACTGAACCCTAACAACTAGACCACCATGAGTCCTTTAGTACATAGACGTGAGTAATAATCTCAGGTATAGTAATATTTTTAAATTACAATGTCGGCACTTTAGTAGATATAACAAAAGAAAAGTATTATAGCTTGTATTAATCTCATCTCAATTGCAACAAGATTAAAGCAAGATTTCAAGCCACTGAAAACACAGTATTTTGCCAAAGTAAGATTGGAAATATTTCTAGGAACATAATAGTGAATATACCTTTCTTGTTTGCTACAAACCAAGATTAACTCAAGTAATTAATTTATACTGATGAGTGGAGTTGAAAGCTGCTGAGAGTGGCTTTTGAAAGTAGATTTTACTATCTGGACAGCAGGAAAAAAACCTGCATTTTAAGTACATGTTCCTAATCAATAATGCTACATTTGAGCATAGAAGGTGCAATTAACTTTTCAATCTGATTCTTGGAGCTCTGTAGGGGTGATTTTTAGACTGTATTACAAGATGTAGCTGTTTCTGCTACAGTAACAAGCAAAGCTTTTCTTCAAAAGCTGTGAAAAAGACTAAGGTTTAAGTTGTGATAGTGTGAAATAGGGTAAGAATTTATATTTTAAGGTTTGCAAGTACCATTGTAATATCTGTACATTTATCCACTGTAATGTTCACTAGAGCAGGGAAGGAAAATGCTTCCCTGTGCACAAATATTTGAGAACATTTTTGCCCCACTCTGTTAGGAAATGCTTCTGAAATAGTCTATGCAAGATCAGATTATAAAAGGCTAGTGTCTCCTCAGCAGTCACAATGTGATCACAACATATATTATATACAAAGAATATGGATTCAGATTCCTGGTTCACTGGTCTTAAAGAATAAATTGAACCCAAGACTTGTGTCTTAAATACCAGCAGCTTGTTACTCAGGAGGTCCATACAACTTTCTAGGTTTTATCAGAATGGGAGTCAAGAAATTATTCCTAAAACTCTGTACCTTCCCACAAACAATTTGCTTTGATAAGTCCACATCCTTAATGAAAAATCAGGATATAAAAATTCTTCTTATTAACTTTGCTCTGGATTACACAAATAAATTTACTTCATGATCCCTACTTAATTAGTACTATATATGCATATCAGCACTGGGTCCAGAAAAGTCACCAAACAGAATTAAGAAAAAAAAAAAAGAAAGAAAAAAGAAAAAGCAAATACTTAATATAGCATGTCCAGGATCTAAACTAGCTGAGGGAATAAGCCAGCCAAAGAATCACTTCTATTAGGCCATCTTGAGTAAAACCAAGGAACAGAAAAGCACAGAACCAACAGTGCTACAGCACTGTCTATACAGTGCACTTCTGAAGCATAAAATAGCTCCGCAAGACACCAAAGGTTAGTGCTAGCACAGCCCTACCAAACAGCAGTGATCCCAAGCACAGTTATTTTCCAAAGGACATTTTCTCAGTGCTTTGAGCATAACAAAGTGCCACAATTGTCCACAGGGCTTGGCCAGAAATATGGCAGGATAAAAGCGTTAGTAAAACCAACTGAAGCTGCTGGTGACCTAGCCTAGCACAGCACGTAACATCTACCCAGGAAACAGTTTGATGCAACAGAAATGAAGGGGCAATTATTCAATAAAAAGCACAAAAAAAGCTGGAGCTCACAGGGGTTAGCAGATATTACAGTGGCATACAGACACATCCTGGAAAATAAATACATTGCTCTCCACCCAGTTCCTTCCCAGTAAAACTTGGTCTTAAACAGACAGCTCAGACATACTCCAACCACAGAGATAAAGTGACCCATTTGCTCAAGGCTGCCATCTTTATTAAGGAACCTTGACATGAAAAACAAGGCTGACCAGGTGGAACGAATGATAAGATGGTGGTGGCTCCAGCACAGAGCCACAGTCCTTTTCATGAAAAAGATTTAAAGAACCTTGAGCCATTCATAAGGAACAGGTGTGGAACTTTTATTTCACTAAACTTCCCTCTGCAGCCAGGCTTAGGGAAAAAGGCAGCAGCTGGAAATCAATAGATGGGACTAGCAGCAGGAGGAAGATAAACATAAATTGCACCTTCTGAAAGACAGTGTTGTGCATGTGTTAATCCCCTTCCAGTATATAAATCCAGGAGGTGTTGCAGTTACCATGCTAAGCAAGGAAAACCAAAAAAAGTGATGGCAGAAGAGGCCTAAGAATCTATTAGATGCTCCAATTGGATTTATTTTTTTTTAAGGCATCCCTCACTTCAATCTCATTCTTTCTGAGCATACAATGGGATCTGGTTATTTACCACTGTCTAAAGTGTAGCCCTAAATTAAGGGAGGGGGAGGAGGAAGCACTGCATCACAGCTGATGCTCTCCCATCTTAAATAAGCTGCAAACACTGCATTTCTGTAATGCTTATTTGTGCTCACCAACCTTTGGGTTGTCTAAGGGACCAAATAAATTGGTGAGCTGTGCTGTAGATGAAAGGCAAGGGATTAATCCTTTGAGCATTCCTAGAATCCCCTATAGGTTTGTAACGACAGAGCAGCTCAAAGTCCTGGTCATAGGGCTCTGTTGAAGAACAATACAACCTGATTTAAATGTTTTTTTTTAAAACATTTCCTTTTTATCCTCAAAATAGTTTGAAACCACAGAAGCTATAAGCTTGTGAAAAACCAAGCTAGAAGGTCTCATTTCAGTAAAGCAATATTTGCTACTCTGACAGTGATAACACTACAGGCTATTTTTTTTTATTATATTTGATTTTTCTGTTTTCAAAGCACTGATCACAAAATAAACCTTGACATAGCCAAAATTGGATGGTACTAATGAAGAAACCAGGAGGACAACACACTGCCCCTCTATGTGAGCAGCAGATGATTGGTAATTAAATAGATGATAGTGGGGGGGGCCTAATATATTTATATTAACTTTTTGTGCATATTGCATACATGCTCCAGAGTGACCAGCTAAGGTAGGTTGCATGGCACTTGAAGCTGAATTTCCTGAGATGAAAGCCTAATAACCTGACAGAGCACAATATTCAACCTGACCACTTTCTCATGGTGGGTGAGCAATTAATTTTTGATCTGGAGAGGGCTGAGTGACATTTAGAGTCATTGCAGACACCTGCTTTAGAGTAGGGATCTCTTCCTGTGTCTATAAAGTGCAATATGCAATTCAGTTAATATGAGATAAATAAGGTCTGGAGAAAAGGTTGCAGCTGCTTAGTGGTCTGAAGCTATTTTATTCTTTTTTTCCTCTGATAGCAGAAAATGAGTGTACCTAGTACAAAAGTGTTTGGTTTGTGGATTTGCTCAAGTGACAGTGTGGTGCACTACAAATGAATTTTACATCTAAATGCCACAATATTTGATGCTGAAACCTGCAGATTAGCTGAGCCTATCCTGAAGTACGGAGAATTAAGGAATGAACAGAAAACAAACAAAGAAACAAAACCATGATAAAACATACCTTGTATTTCAATTTTGTTTTATTACTGCTTAGTAGAAAGCATAGAAGTGTCCAAGAGAACAAAAATGTGTGTACACTGTTTTAAAGACTTTAAGCTGTTAAGCAATTTGATTTCCAGGGAAGCCTGCAGAAGATAGACTGTCTTTTCAAGGAAGACAGCAAAAATTAACACAATAGCAAGTGAGCAGAGGTTTTGATAATTCACCAAATATTGTCAACATGAAACAGCAAATCATGTTGCATTTAAAAGAACATTTGATGTCTAAGGAACAGATATACAGGTAAGTGTGTCATGCATAAGGAATCCCTTGAACACTGTGGCAAGGTCCATGGGACCGTGACAAAGGGAATATTCAGCATATGCTCCTTGAGACAAATGCTCTACTGATATCCTGCTCTTTCAACAGAACAAAACAAAACAAACAAACAAAACAAAACAAAACAAAAAAAAAAAGAAAAAAGAAAAAACCTACAGAGGACATTAAATTCAGGTTTTGTAAATACTTCTCAAAGGACTGCCAAACTCTAATTTTCCATTGGCATGATTTGTCTAATGGATTGAAAAAGTGGCTGCTGCCTGCTGCTGTGAAAGGATTGCTCTCAAGGAGTGTAAGGGAGTGGACAGTTCTTCAGGAAGTACTTTGTTGTAGACAATACATTGACACTGCACTGCACAATTTAATAATTTCATATTCAACTACCAAGCTTCTACGTTTTCAATGAATCCTTAAAGAAATGAAGGAATCCTATCAAAACTGCAGCCTTATCACTCCTTGGAAATATTCTGACATGCAGCAGAGCAGAGGGCATGTCTTATATTGAAAACAAGATCAGACATTTCCTTTGTCTGACAGCCAGCTATGTTTAATGGGATTCTAATGTAATCAGAGTACAGAATAGGGCAGATGTAACACCGATAAATTATAACAGGGATCAACATACAAGAGTGTGCAGGTAGGAGCTGGTGTGGAGAGTGATAATAGCTGAAGAAACTGCAAGTGTCCAAAAAGGATTTTGCATGCAGCAGTGGGCCAGTGTCACAGCATAAGGAATTGAGGCACACCATGATTCTAAAACTGTTCTGAATTTTCTTAAGTATTATACTCTGTCTAGCCCAACCTGAACATTCATACCATTTTTCAAAGGAGGCTGAAATGTTTCAAACAGCACTATTAGCCTGCTTATTTTTAAAGCAGGCTAACCAGCAAACATAAGAGAGAAAATGTAGTGAGACAAGAGTTCATCCAAACCCTTGGTTTTTGCTTCCCCGCTAGAGTTTGCTCACTGAAGATGACTTACATCTGCTTTCAAGCCTTGTTGTGTGGACATCTCCTTTATGTGCCTCCAAAGCAGCCTGAAATGTTCAATAAGAGTTGCTTTACACTTTACACCATATAATTCCTCACCTAGAACAAATGTTTCAGGCAGACTACCAGATTAAACTGGAAGAAGATCCTTGCCACATTATTGGATCTTCTTGCAACAGAGGTTGTAAATGCAAGTGTTTATAGGGATTCAAAACTTATTGGGACAGATTAATGGAGAAAACTCAGAGCTCTTCAAAACAGGCACCATCACTGGTTTAGGTAATAGTTATGCTGTAGATGACTGAAGACTGAGAGAATATTTTCAGCAATGTCCCCATATGCTTGTCCGTCTTTGTTCACCTGACATTTGCTACAAGAGAGAGACAGATTATTATAGTAGATGGGTCTTTTGTCTGACTTGATGCTTTATTATTTTCTGCAGTGACAGTAAATGTCCCTGTCCAAAGAACTCAATGCTTTACAGTAAACATCTGGATCTGTTTTCTTCACAGTAATTATTAGCTGACTCAGCTGCATAAATTAAACTAGCCAAACAGCAAAGGTTTGCTGAGTGCTGTGTGGGTACCTGAGAGGTTCAGTGCTTCTGGGATGTTCAGGGATGTCTAGCTGTTAGATTTTAGCAAGGCATATTTAATATATGTAAATAGGCTTTTTATAATGAGTAATGTTGCCAAATTTTCCAGATTGATAGCACTGTCCTCCATTAAACCTGGAGGACAAATTCACAAAACACATTATTAGGGGAGGGAGCAGTAATGCTAGCAAGTAAATCTAGTGATGCTCTTAATTTTGGGGAACAGCAAACAGATATCCTGGCTTCTTAGTAAGGTTAATATTATATATTGTAAAACTGCTAGAAACAGGCCATGTTACTGTTGCATTTTCAATAGATTTAGTCAGAATTCACAAAATTAAGTTAAAACCCAAAGAACAATATCATAAAGGCCAAAAGAAAATATTCTAGACAACTAAAACTGGTATTATGTTACAGGATATTAAAGTGAAGCAAGTCAGAATTAAAATTGCTTTAAAAAAAAATAAAATTTAACTATTAAATACTGAAAAGACACACACCGATCTACCATGAAAAGAAGAAAACATTATAACTCCCACATGCCTAATGTAATTTATTCTCATCTGGCAACATAATCTAAAATAATCTTGTACACAAGCAATGTGACTTCGCAGAGTAGAGTTAAATTTCTTCAGATGCTAGAATTATGTATCAGAAACCATCCTATACAGTCACTCCCCTTCAATTTCAATTTGGTAAAAGATCAAAACGTAGAAGAAAGTTCCCACAGCAGTTTAGATATTTAACTAGATGAAACAGCTTCAGTTAATAGCATGTGAAGAATGAAGTTCTAGAGAATTGATGCTATGAGAATTAACTAAAACAGATTCTGGATCTTCTCTCAACACCCCGTTCATCTTGCTAAATCTATTTCATGTTTATTCATGATTTTTTGAGTTCAGTTACAATGCTTAAATCAATTTGTCTGTTGCTAACAGATCTTTTAAAAGTCCTCACAAAGTCTTTTTTCATGGTGGTATGATGCAAAATGTTTCTGAAAAATAGCTGGTTTATAAACCTTGGAAATCTATTTAACAATTGCAATAACACACTCGAACATAATAATGCATTCTGTCAATGTGATTATCACAAGAAAAAGACACTTCTTGGTTGCCTGAATGTGCCATGCATAATGGCACTGGAACTTGGCACTTTCAGGGTATGTTTTCTGGGTGCTCTTTGTGACCACTTTAGAGGCTGCAATGGGACAAGTCTACTTCTATAATTATCACCCTGTGCAATTTTTTTGTGACTGGCTACAGCGGGATCATTTTATCAGAACACCAGAATTGCCTACTTCAGAGTATCTTTCATTTCTAATAAATGACAGTCAATAGATTGCCTAAAATTCAATCTGGGCTAAATAAAAGTAAAGGATGACAGTTCTGGTTTGATGATCTCCTACCCTCACTTTTGGATTACTGTTCTCTGCAGAATACATGCAGTAGTTGAGTAAGGCAAAATATTGTGGGATGGCAGAGCTAGATGACCACCAATGCAGTCCACAATGCAGAAGTTCTCACTTGACACACACCTTGAGAGGCAGTTAACTCATTACTGCTACAGAATAGGAGCCCAGAGTCTTGCCCTTTCCCCAGAGAGCTGGTGAAAACAAGGCCTTCAAGAAAGATCATGTTGATACAAGTCACTTGATGGAAAGGAACCTCAAACTGTGTGAATCAAAAGCTTCTGCCTCATAAAACCAAAGGCTGGTCTAGTCTCCAAAAACAGCTGTATTCTTAATCTCATCAAACAAGGCATGCCAGTGGATGGGCTGGTCACAAAGGAGGAGTTTGGCAGAGTCCTCAAAACATCCAGCTGTGCCACCACATAGGGTGATGAGCTTTGCCTTTGTAGCTACCAGTGAAGAAAGAGACCTTGGTATTCTGGACAGATTGTGACAGCTCAGTGCTCAGAAGCAAACTGGGCATTGGGATTTACTAGGAAAGGAATAGGGGCATGTACAATGTGTCTGCATCTTGACAACCATGAGCTGTTCTGGTCACCATTCGTCTCAGAAGGAAATTACTAGAAGGGGAAATGAAGATGGGCAATAATTGCAGTTGTGGAACAGCTCCTGCTTGTTGAATGACTATTTGATTTTGGTTGTTGAATGAAGCAAGATACAACTGAAGGAGATTTCTTCACCCTGTGCATAGTTAAGCTGTGAAACCAATTGCTGGGCTGTTTCAGAGGTGAAAACGTATGTGAGTTCAAACACAAATAGGCAAATCAATAGCAAAAAAATCACTAAGCAAATAAACGCACAGATGACATCTTTGACTCAGGAAAGCAGAGCTGCAGCTACATGGGGGACAGCAAGAGTATTTCTGATGCTTCTGCATTTATGTAATCTTCCCTACAGACTTTGCTGCCAGTCTCCAGTCACAACAGGTATTGGCCTGGATAGGTTTTGTTTTACCTATTCTGGCTGGGTTTATGTTCTACCTTGAAGCCTTTCTGCATAAAGCTCTATGATCAGGTGCTAAAATGTGCCTTTACTCAGTCACTTTACACCTAGCAAGTGGCAGAATAGCCAGCCACTAGAGATGAAAGTTCCCCCCCAGGGCATTTCAGCTGTACATCAAAATGCAGATCATCTTCCCTGCTCAAAAACTTGACAACCAAGAGTAGCAGAAGAGGGCAATCTGGTGTGTACACTGAGCTTCCCCAGAAGCATCCCAGTGGTGGCAAAGACCAGCTGTACCGGGTGGAGACCAACATTACAGCCTCTGACAGAAAGCAGCACAGTTTGCGCCCAGGAGAGGAAAATTATGTTTGGGAGGCTGTAGCATATGGGCTGGTGTTCTGAACTGCTCCTACCGATTTGTATAGCAAACCTGCAATTTCTGTGGTAGCCATGGAAACTAAGGTACTGGAGTACAATGAAACACATGTATGAATGCCATTGACACCACTGAGCTTGCAACACTCAGCATTTCTTGACAGCAAGGGCAAAAAGAAGGATATCTGTAATCACAGTTTGGTTGTGACTACTGAAGTCTAGATGAAGCAGAATAAATATCAGACCACAGCAGCTCTTCTGCTCTCACCAGGGAGTAGGTTGGTTGCTGGGATTCCAGGCCAGCATCAAGGAAGACAACCTTGTCCACTCCAGAAAAACAAACAAGGAATAGATGGGAAGAAGTAGTCCCTGGTGAGCTGTGTGATAAAGATAGAAATCTGCCTCGTCTTGTCTCCCTTCACATTTCTAGCAATCTTGATGGACCTAAAAATTTGCTTTCTGATGTTTTTTCTGTCAGTGAACTATGGAAGTCAATAGAGTCATCTCACCTGGAGTGACAGGCAAAAACTATGCTCCTTCCAGTCAATTTTCTTGTTAAAGTAATGTCTAGAACCTGGTGAAGGACTCTCATTCATTGTATAGCATAAAGCTATTAAGAACTGCAAACTAGGAGGCTTATCCTGTAAAACATTAAAACCTCCTGTTATTTCCTAAGACAAGTTCTCTGTAGATTTTGTTTAACCACTGCTACTCAGGCTAGTGTTATGCTTCTGCCCAGACATTATGTGTGTTGGGTTTTGAGTGAGCTGTGCTGTCTAAGATTTTAAAATCGCATAGATCAGGTCAGAGTCTGGACAAAGGATGCCCTCCCTTAAGATTTGAGGCAGACTTGAAAATGAGGTTGTTAGCTTCTCAGGATGTTTACCACTGAGGAACTTGAGCTGTAAAATGTGGGTAAGAATTTCCACAGGGAAGAAACAAACACTGATAACCCTTTAAACAAGTTTCTTTAATCAAAGTAAAAAAGCCCCAAAACATATTGTTTAAATGCTGAAAGAGGCTGTGCACAGTTAAACAACAAAGGGGCTTGAAAACAGGGGAAAGCACCAAAGGATCCTTATAATTTGCAGCAGGCACTAGGCCTGCACCCGTAAGAAAGCTGAGATAAAGAGTTGTCCTAGAGTCACCACAGACTCACCCAAATTACTTTTACTCCTCCAAATTTCCACCAACAGTAATATTAATAAACAATATGCAATTTTTAGAACGGAACCAAGGTTTAAGTTTATAAACATAACTGAAATGTCACTTATCTCCTAAATTCTGTTCACTTTACTTTTACCTTTCTTCCTCTCAACACTCATTTAACTGAGCTTTTACAACCTCCAGTATGATACTTGCAATATTTGGGGTTTGAAGATTGTTCCTTTTCCCCAGAAGCACTTTCTTAACCAGATCCTGATTCCTGCCTGGCATTTCCAGAGACATGTAATGTTAAATGACCACACAGAGGAGCAAGACTTTGCCACAGGTTACAAAAAAATGACACTGAAATTGGAAGAGCCAAACTCTCAGATCTGCCTAAGGGATGAGGCTCTACAGGAAAAACTACAGTAAATATTCACTGGCAGTTCAGGAAGAAAAATGGGCATTTAGTTCACAGGTCTAAGCAGAGAAGCAGAGGGAAGAATCACAGGTTAATTCTGCTCTGAACTTGAAAGTCACAGAAGCATAAGGGATCATGAATCCCTTGTTAATCTTCTCCGTTGTTGCTAAAATGCTGTGTGGATGTAGCAGGAGGTATGTGCTTATTGATATCCAGGTTAGACATTGCAAGAACTACTTGAAAGAGTGATAGTGGGAGGAAGTTGCATGAAAACAAGTTCCTAATTGCTGTTCCTTTTCTGGTTAAGGACATGCAGTGTTCAGGAGCAAATTAAAGTTAAGATTTTAGCAAATGCGCAGCTCCATTGCAACTGTCCCATAATTTCTAAGTGGAATAAATAATTTCTAGGAAATAACTCAGTTGCATTCTGCCTATGAAGTCCATACAGATAACTTCTAAAATTATTCCTGGTCAATTAAACTTCACAAGTTTGACTTTACAAGCTGTGAATATTTGAAATTTGAGCTGCTGCTCAGGGGTGATATTGATTCTCTTCTTTCCCTGGTTGAGTGCTCAAGCTTGTTCATGAACACTTATATTTAACAACTGAAAATTCTTCTACAAATACACAGGTGTAACTGAAATTAGTTTCCTTCATAAATTTTGTCTACTAAAATTAAATTACTGAAGTTACTACTTAATACGATTTTATTTTTGCATTACATGAGCCCAGCCAAGGCTAAGGTACTCTAGGTACTCCTGAAGCAGTCTGTACTTTGCAAATAAATGTCCTAGAGCTGCATATATATTTCAGCAATGGAAATACATTTATACCCAAAGGAAGGTTCAGAATTTTTTGGGTGTCCACTTTTCTTCACATATTTTTATGGCTACTGAATAGTCACAGAAAGATTTTGCATGTCTTTAAAGACCAAGAAATTACAACATGATACAAACTCACTTCACAAAGGTATGGTACAAAACATTCTACAGTAACTCAAGCCTCTGCCTAAGCACTCTCAGCCCTCAGAAAGGGGACCAGTATTTTGTGATTTCAGGTAATTAGTTAAGCATTTTAACTAAAAAATATGAGTTAAAATGACCTGCAGTTGACCAAACTGGGCATTTCTGTTATTCACTGAGTATTTTGTAGTGAGACTAGGAAAGTGAGAAGCAGATTAACCAATGCAAACAGGAAACAGCACACGTGGTATTAGCGGTACCTGGTTCCAGCATTAGGAGATGTCACAGGCTTGTAGCCAGCAGGTTGGACATGCAGCATCTTGGGAAAGCAGGGAGCTGGTACAAGGTCAGGTGAGCAGCTCAGCAGTGCTTTATTACCTGCAGAACAAAACACATATCTTGTTACATCTCTAGGACATGCTATCCTAGTTGAAGACTGGAAGTTCACAGCAACCTTCCTGGATTTTTTGGAAGGAGGTTGCCCCTCTGGGGCCCAGACATACTATTTCAGGGTACAGATGGAAATTATATTGAGGAGGAATGAGCACCCCAGCATGCCGTGATGTCAATCCTGTTATACCAGGACTGTAGAGTTTATCAGGGTAGAAATTTGCCACATGGAAAGACTGCTTAATGCAGAGTCTTTATAAGGTTAGAATGGGATTTTGAGCAGGAGAAACAATGTGTTTCGGACAAAGAAATGGAGGAGGGAGAAGGTGAAGTGACTGCATTTTAATTCTTTATTTAGATTCCTTCACTAAACTTTAATGGAAGATGTAAACAGGTCTGGAGGAACAAAGTGATCTCTTTAAGCAATAGGATTTTTTGACATTTCAGTCATTGTGAAATGACTGTTATGACAACATTTCATTTTTTGAGAATGTTTTCTTTATATTTTGAGTTATAAATTGGATCAGGCAAGACTTTCTTAGGTAGAACAGCTCAGTAATCTCAGTAATACCCCCTGCCATGAGGATACAATGAAAACAGCTGTGTAGCTCTTCCTGGAGCCCCTCTGGTTCCAGTTGAACCCTCACTGCTGTCATTAAACTCAGCAGAATCTCTACTCTGACAGACTCTAAGCTCTCCCTTTAAAACACTTTCAAGGACATAACATACAGCATAAGTGTTACAATCTTCTTGCATCTCTCAGAATAAAACCTGTCTTTGAAGAGAAGTAACATTAAAGAAAAAAAAAAAGCCACCTATACTTCCTTTCTTATACTTCCTTTCTTATTTCTTACTTTCAATTTATACTTTTATTTCTTCCCAAGGTCCATGTTCTTTAGCCTGCCAAAAAAATCTCTTGGCAACATCTTTCAGCAAGATGTGTTGTAGCTTCCCTGTCATTATTTTTGGGCCTCATTTAGGCAGTGTACATGTCTGAGACCATGACAGTCCCACCAGAAGGGGAATCCTGGTGTAGTTCTGATGTGCAGTTCTCCTCCTTCCTATTGAACAGCTGATGTCTGCCTGTCCTCATACAAGCTCTGAAATTTCACATGCTTTTGTTTTTATTAAATTCACCAGATAGCCAAAACTCTTATTCCCTTTGAAAGTTATTGCCTCCCAATAACTTAATAAAATCTGTCAACCTTTCAAACTTTAGATATGTCATAATTGATTTACTGTATAAAGAGGAACAGGACTAAAAAGTATGGGAGACTGTAAACAAATTCATGGTTCAAACCTGTGAACTGCAAAATCCTGCTATTAACACTGTGTCTAAGCAGTATTAATGTTGTGGCTCTGTGATAAATGAGATTAATATAAATTTGTATCCATCAATATCTCCTACCTCACTTTCTCCAAACCACATAGGACATCAATGCTCACCACACCCTCATCTACATGTAAAAATTAAGCATTTTCTTTATCATACAAACTCCTCCATGTGTATTTAATGCTACATCTGAATCCTGGCCTCTGTAATCATGAAGCAAAACAAGTTTATGGGACTGGCTGCTCCATTATGAATCAGACACCAGCCCAGAAGTGCTCACTACACTTGTTCTGGAGGGTAGGGACTCCTGACAGCAGAGCTGCAAAGGGGATTTCTGCAGAAAAATATTCTGGCACTGCTTAAAAACTAGATTGGGAAACACTGAGGCATGAAATAATCTGTCTGCACACATATCTTAACACATAATTTAGGTTGGATATCAGGAAAAATTTCTTTACAGAGAGGGTGGTTAGGCATTGGAATGGGCTGCCCAAGGCTGCCCAGGGAGGTGGTTGAGTCCCCATCCCTGGAAGTGTTTAAAAATCATGTGGATGTGGTACTAGGGGACATGGTTTAGGGATCCTGGCAGTGTAGGGTTAACAGTTGGACTTGATGATCTTAAAGGTCTCTTCCAACCAAATTATTCTATGATTCTATATCTATGCTGTAAATATAGGTTGAGTTTCAAATAAAAGTTTCGATAGTTAGTGAAATGTTTTGTACTTACCTCTGTCCTTACATTCTGATTTATTATAATAAATTTTTAATAGTTCTCAGTCAAGGAAGCTTTAGCAACAATTTGGGTCTTTACTCTTTTATCAGTTTCTCCTAAATCCACTTGTTTTAGAGATTCACTCAGCCCTGCCATTACTGCACATTCAGAAAATTTGTAAAACCTTGAACAAGTTCCCACAAGCGTGGTCTTTGGGACGTTTTTCTCTCCAATATTCTGATATTAAAGATCTTGAACTTTTAAACATTTTCTGTTTAGCATGGGAATTGTCAGATTAACCTCCTAACTGCTTTGTTCTTACTCATCTTTTAGTTTCACACTTGAATGAAAAGATTTTGCACATACCATTGCAAAGAATAAAGATAGGAATAGTAGTTAAACTTGAATTTAAAAAATACTGTAGAGCATTGCCTGCAATAGAGCTACTATTCAAACATAGCTTGGTTTGCAAAGCCATGCAGCAAGTTGCCAGCAGCGTGCTCCACCTTCACACATGAGTAGGAAAATGCTTTCCTCAGAGATTCCCAGATACCTTCACAGCCTGAAGGACTCTTTTCCCTCTTTAATTCAAGTACAGCTGCAACCTTGTAATCTGCACCATAGCAGGCTGTGGTATTTGTAGTCATCAGGAATAAAATATTTCTGAGCTTTTTTCCTAATTAATTAGCGGGCATTTTTGCTAATGTATGGAATGAATAAGCTGATAATACACATTCTCTGAACACCAGCAACATTATTTTGAAATAAATATCTGCAGCAAAAGGTTGACAAGAACAGTGACTTTGCTGTATTAATAGCTGAACCAGACAGAAGCATGGTAGAAATTCTGGTAAAATAAAGCATGATGTGGTATAAGCAAAGTAAATGAACGTATCTCAGAAACTGAAATAATATAATATTTTTATACAAAAAGTAATTAACTTCTGATGCTTTCATTTTCAAATCCTGACTTTGAAACCCCTAGTGGGTTCAATTTTTCAGTGCAGAGCAACTCATAGTAAAATCACTTTAATGTGTCATAGGTTAAGAACTTAGGTCAACAGGTATTTTGGAGAAGCTAATCATTAAAGCTATATCAATCTTTGGACCAAGAAGAAATTATTGTAGCTGAGAGATCTTTCCTCCCATGAAGAGTTAGCAATTTCTTGTAAGTGTAACAAGAAGAGACAAATTCCCTGCAACTGAAGAAAAGGGGGTTAGGTCTTGTTACACTGGGATAAGTCTAAAAGGAACTCCTATTGAATTCACCAAATAAACTTTACCCAGGGATTAATAGCACAAGAAGAGATGTAGCATATGGTGGTTCTCATGGAGTAACGTGAGCTCCTACTGAAAGGATGCATTGAACAAACAAAAAAACAACAACAACAACAAAAAACAAACAAACAAACAAAAAAAAGGCTCCTGGAAATTAATCTGGAAAGTTCTTAGAATAATCTATTTAATATTTGCCATGGTGATCCTCTTCAAGCAGGGGGGGTTGGACTCAATGGTCTCCAGAGGTCCCTTCCAACCCCTACCATTCTGTAATTGTAATACAGGAGCTACAGAAGAATTATTTTCAAAGTGGGATTTGACATTTACAGTCACAGGAATATAATCTCTACTAATATTGGAGAGTTTGAAGATACAAAAGCTGTTAATATTTCCATTTCAATACACAAATGTCATCAACTGGGGGTAAAGAAATCTGTTCCTCTATGGCATGGCATCACAATTAAACAAATTAGAGGAAGGATACAAAGGGAGACAGAGGGAATGGACAGGGCATGAATTATTCCTTTTTTCCCCTGAGTCCATCCATCACTGGTTACAGTTAGCAACAAAAAATAAAATTAGTTGCACCAATGGTCTGTTCAAACCTGACAGTTTCTGTATTTCTACTTTAAATTATAGTATAATCAATGAAAGTTTTACAAAGATAAGTTAAAAGCAAGGTTTATAATGCACAGTGTTCAATCTGCCTGCCAAGGCAAGGTTTAGCCTTACAGGAGTCATTAAGGTTAATGCGATCTATACTGATGTATATGACATTAAGATGCTCTGTTTTCATTACACCAGAAAGAAGCTCTGATTCACTGCGTTTAGGGCTAATTGACAGTTTCCAAATCACACCGTAGTAATTGTTTACAGCTGTAGAAAGGGAGTATATTGTTTTCACTGCTGGTTTACTTGATACATTTATCCACTTAATCTCTCTCACTTAATTTTCTTTGATAGGTGGAAATAAGAAATAATGGAATTCTAGTACCTTTTGACATTTACTTTTTAGCTAAGAAACTGTTTTGATTTTCAACCAGGAATTCAGGTCATGGGAAGAGGCTGAACACAACTGCCTCTTACTTCTGAGAGTAACCACCTAGACCACCTCACTCAGCTCCTTTAGTTTGGTCAAATCAGAAGCAGCAAAGTGCATATTCTGCCTGCTGCACATATGACTCATCTCTCCTACCTCCTTATCCTGTTCTTCAGATGCTTGTAGCAGACTCTTGTGTGCTCTCACCATCCGTTTTCTCCTTGGAAGAAGTCTAGTACTCTGTTGCCATTGGAAGCATTAGAAGGCTCTGTACCCATTAGAAGAGCTAATTCGATGAGCTCTTTGTGCAAGTACAGACTGATGTGGGACTTGAAGAAGGCAATGGGTGCGTTGGGGTAAGAACCACATTGAAGGCAGCCCCAAGACCATTCATAACCCTGTGAACAAGCCCAGCGTCCACACAGGGTATGGATCTGCGGTGGTCAGCAACCTCCAGGGCTTCTTGCAGTCATTCCTTGCATTTGCAGTGTGGAAGCTCCAGGAGTTCACAGAGGCAGTGCAGCTTGAGTAGGTCTGTAAGCAAACTTCAAAAACCAGCAGTTTGGAAACCATTCTTTTGAAAACTCTCTTCTGCCAAGCTCACACAGGACACTTGTAACAGAGCCCTACTTAGAGCAGTTTTCCCTTGCAAAGTGGAGACACGCTTTCAAAGGACTGTTAGTTTTCACAGACAGGCACATCTTCAAGGACAAAGAAAGCTGGTTATTTAAATGCTCTGCTCCACAGAGGTTTTCTAATCTGAGCTGGAGATCCTTCTGACAGCTCTTTTTTGATGGGAGACTGTCTTGTAAGGATGGCCCTTTCCAGGGGCTTCAGCGGGTATGTTATTCTGCAGACTTGACCCTGTGCTTCACTTGCAGAAAATGGACTTCATTAAGCATGCAGTAGCATGTCTGCACCTTCAGAACATGGAAGGAAGGGAAGGAATGAAATGTGAACATCACTAATACAAATAGGAACTTTTAAAAACAGACATAGGAATTATCATCTATTAAGTAAAATATATTTAACTAGTATAAAATCAAATTATCATATAAAACATAATTAATTCTTCCTGAACTAAATGAAAAGACAATGTGTTATAAGCTGAACAGAGTGAACCTTAATGCTTCATGGTTTGTAAAATTGACCATATTGATATTTGATGTGATGTTGGTCACAGATTCTGACTCACGTTTTGTTACTGAGCAGTGCTGTGAAGCTTTAGCATGGATAGGCCTGTGGTTGATCACATCTCCTAATTTTTTAGTGCCTTTTATAAATTTCAAAATGAATTCAGGAAACATCAGCTGTGGATGTGATGCTACACATGCTGAATCATGTATTTCATGCTGTAAAAAAATCCCACCTAGAGTCAGCTGTTTCTAAATTGAAAAACAAAGGGGTAAAATTAAGTACATACAGTCTCTACCCTTCTATGTCCAGGGTGCAATGTTAAGAAAACAATAAACTGTCAGATACTGGAAGTTAAAAGACACAGTCAGAGGGCCCAGCCACTAAATTCAGTGAGAGATGCTCAAAGAGATTATTACTTTGGGGGAAGGTACTAGACATCACATGCTGAAACCTACAAAAAAAAGTTATCCCAGAGGGTGCTTCAGTAGCATTCATGATGGCAGTGAAGTATTTAAGTGAACCAGTGCTGAAGGACAAAGTTAATCCTGCTTCTAAGTCTATGAGTTATGGTGGTGTCTGTTTGCACAAGGGGTCTCTGAAGTATCTGTACACACTTCCTCCAGCTATTGCTTTATGAATCCTGCATTTTTCTCCCCATGTGAGGCTGCAAACCTCTGTAACTCACTGTCTTTCCTTACATGTGTGAGATCTCCCTTCAGAGCCAGTGATGGCCTTTGCCAGGGAAATTCAGCTCTCTTAAAGCACAGAATTGCTTCTTCCAAACACAGGCATTTTCAGAGAATCTGTTATAAAGCAGTAATGGAGATGATAGTGGGTCCAAATCATTTAAAGACCCCCCATAATTAACATATTATGAGCCACATTTCCACAGCTGCAGGGTCTCAGACTGTACCTGTCCCTCAAGTCTGCTGTCCTTTAACACTTATTTGTTGTTTTAGGACTCATGAGTCAATGAATCTTTCAGAAGGCTGCATTGTATGAAACTTTCAGAAGTATAAACCCACACAGTTTCATTACCCAGGACTGACACTTAACTTCCTTCCTCTGACTGTGGTTCTTACATAGTCTCCTACTTGACTCACTTACAAAGAACATGGTGACTAATGCATGCTTTGAGTCTTCCACCACATCACATCTCTCAGCCTAATCACTTAGGACTCCCAAAAGTGGCAGTAGCCACTAAAATGAGAAAACCAGTTGATTATCAGACAAGAGACCAAGTATCTAAGGACTCCTGTCCAATGCTGCCTGCAGCTACAGAATTTAATCTGGTCTAAGATGAAGAGTTTTGTATAGATAGGCTGTCAGCTCCCTTCTCACACATGTTGGGTTTAGGCTGAGGGCACTTACTGATGCCTTTGTGCAACAGAGTTTAACTTTATATACCAAGATGGTTGCAGCCTACACAGAGATGACAGAATGGACTATCCCTGGACGTGCTACCCTAGATAAGCATTTGATGGTTTAAAAAAAAAATAATTTTACTGTTATCAAATTGAAAGCAAGAGAAACATTCATTCTCTTAGCATTTCACCTTTACTTGACTGAAGGAGAGGAGGGATTCCCATGTTGTCCTACACAATTCAGTCTATGCGATAGAGGACAGCAAAGCAGACAGGGTGCAATGGTTTGTCTGTACACACCTCCCATATGGTACCTTCCCCCACTCTTGCTTTTGACATTTGTACCTGTGTCTTGTGTGCAGCTAGTTACTAACATGAAGGGGGTGCCAGAGCCATCACAGGATTGTTAGCACTATACTGAAAACAAAGTAACTCATATCAATGATTAATGAAGATGACACTGAACAGATATTCTTGAAGTATTATTTTCAGACCATGCGTCATACCCTGGACTGAAGATCATGTCAGACTTTCAGTTTAACTGAAATGCTGTAGGAGGTTTGTGTGTTTGTGCAACAATGTTCTCCTGGGATTACTCAGTCTTGCATTATTACTCTGTCCTGAGCATACAATATTTAAAGATATTTGATACTGTCAGCTCGCTTTTTTGCTCTAAAGTTTTATTGTTATGTAAAAGAAGCATTTGTTTTCCCTTTCCCAATTTTGTTAATTTAATGCTACGAATTATATTTATAGCTGTTTTGAGAATGTTAACAAAATATCTGATATCTGTCAACAAATCTCTGACTGTTCTCACAAATCACTATTTCTGTGAGGTATTATCAGTGACATATTCCCTGCCTTGTTCCAGGTTCCAGGTAAAGGCTACACATTTATGGAAGTTTTTGGGCTCTTTGGTATTGCCCCATGCTAAAATACAGACATCTGGTGCTAATTAGGCATGTCAATAACTACTGGAGCTGAGCGAACTAGGAAGATGTAAACAGAGGCTTGTAAATGCCTCCTCTATTTGTCACAGCAAGATAACATGGAGATACATGGGCTTCACAGAGGCACATGAGAGGCAGCACTCTCCTGTCAAGAAATAGCTGTTTAACTCAGTTGAATGCCTGGCTGACCCACAGGGTCTGCTCCCAAACCTGTGGGGTGTCCACAGCACCTCTGTGGTGCCCCAGGCCCCAGCCTTCAAACCATACACATGTTGATACTACAACCATTAAAACAAAGCAAAACAAAAAAATTCCGAAGGATTATCTGCCACACTGAGGAGATGCTGCTACAGTTTTACAGCTTTGGAAGACTCCCCAGCATGATGGAGACTCAAGGGAGCAGTTGCACCAGCTGTAAACAGCTGTTTGCAAATACTGGAGCTGTGTAACTGCCTGTACACAGGTGGGAGCCTCTGTACAGCTGTGGGCATGGGGCAGCTGAGCATGATAAAATGTGCTAAGGGGTGCGTATGACACCAGCTGGCCACAGTGTCATTGCCCCAGACCTGCTGGGAGGCTGGAGGAGGTGGTGATGAGTAAAAAGGTTGTGACTGACTGTGCTGCTTTCAGGGTCTAAGGTGCTCCACAATTCTCCTAAAGCTTATATAAACAGGACAAAGCCTGACAGCCCTGGATTTTGAGGGCATGTCTTGAGTCAGAGCCAAACAATGGAAAATGGAAAACTGGAATTCAGACTCTTTTCATGAGTCTTCCCATCATGGAGAAGGAAGCTCCTAGGCAGAGTCAACCCGCATGTCATTTCAGATGGAAGGGTGAAAACAAAGGTCCAAATTGTGGTTTACTGAGGTCTGAAACACAGCTCTGAGCTGAATACTCAAAATTTGATTAAAGCTCAAAACCTGAAGTCCTTCTGAGACTGCACCTTTAACAAAGCAATTCTGTTAGTGGTTAAACAAACGTGCTGGCAAAGCATAGCTGCAGATTTTCACAACATTTTTTCAGCTACTCAGTGCTTTACTGGAGCAGTCCAGTGCTTGAATACAAACAACAGAGAAACAGTTCAGGTTTTGCAGGGTACATTGTATTCTCCCCCAGTGACTTTTCTCTCTCAGGCCTAAAATTTGTTAATCTTGTGTTGCTCAACACATATGTGAGATCTGCAGCAGCTGCTATAGCTAAAATGAGCATTTCAGCAGCTCATCCTCATCCCAAACCATATAAAACTTACCAAGATTGAGCAATTTTCAAAATTCATCTCAGGTCTAGCTAAAAACAACATGTCACATTTTCATTTTGACACCATCAGATGCCTCGCCCTGATACACTACAAGATGAAACTGCTTTTCTGAGAACAGTTTCAGTCTGATTTTTTTTCAGGTGAAGGCCCAAGTATATTTTTACCCAGTGGAAACTAAGTTAGTATTTTAAGGGTGAGTTTGCTGGGTTTTACACATATCAAGTGTGCTTTTACTGTCATTATTGAAATGAATTTTTGCTGCAAATTCCAGCTAATCCAATACAAATGCAGAGTATATGCATGGACCACCCTGACCTTTAGATGCAAAATATACACTGCAGGGCCATTTTTATAACTCTGGACAAAAATGTATGTATGAAACACTGCAGTGAAGGGCACCCACCATTGAAGAGGCCTTGTCCAAGGTCTGATGCACCTCATTTATAAACCAATAACCTGAGATGGGCATTGCAAGCACTGTCTACTTAGGAGAAACCCCTTTGATAAATCTTTTGATTCAGTCCTCTAGAAAGCGAGAATTTCCAAGATAATTTGCTTACATTGCTTTGTCAGCAAGACTTTCAGTGTGGTTATGGAAATTTCAACTTTTGACCAATAAAAGTCTTTCTTATCTTTGAAAAAGGAAAAACTCAAAAGCAGATCATACTCTATTCAACTAAACAAAGGTATTTGTGTTGAATCTCATGTAATACCACCAGCCACAACAAAAGGGTAGAGAAATATAAGAAGTAAGGATTTTTATAATTTCCTATGGTTTTTCTACTGCACTTATACTTTTGTTGGCAACTTCTTTAACAGGCTGAGAAAAAAGATGAATAAAAATATTGACAGCTGAGACACCAGTGTAAGTACAATTTGACTGATGTGAATTTGAGGGATACATGATGCATCTAACCCATATTCAATATTCCTCTGTGTGCTTGTGAAGAAAGGTTTTGGGCTGTCTCACAGCACAGGTCATCTGTGCAGCCAGAAAACATGGTGAGCAATAACCAGAGCTGATACCACTTTTAGAGAAAAAGATGAGTATACTGAAGACAATCAGATGACTTATGTGAAAATGACTCCTATAAGACTTTAAATTAATGATCTTTATTCTGTTCCTTTAGTTATGTTGGCCTTTATTTAAAAACCCTTCTCCGCAGAAAACATAGTGTCCATGTAAGCTAAATAATTACCTTTGGCTGTAATTCCCCCTTCCCCTTCCAGAATGCCACACACTGATTAATACTGGGACATCCAGCCCTCTGTCTGTGTAAAGAATAATCTTAGCTTTAAACCTAAAATAAAAGATATGAAAAAACCTAAAGTGTTTGCACAAAATTCTATGAAAAAAAACTTCAATGTATTTAGTGCCACCTCTTGAAAAGATTAGACAAACCTCAAAACGCAGATAACTGGAGACTCTTTTCAACTTGGAAAGAAGCAGCTGCCCTTGGGGAAGGCTCAGCTACCTGGATGGTGAGATTCACATCACCTTTGCTTGGCTTTGCTGGTTACCTCCAGTCACACATCCCTGACACTTCATGCAGTTCCCACTAGTGATGGTTATTGTTTTCTTCCTGTTTCAAGGTTGACTGAAATCTCTAAAACAAGGAAATAATGAAGATAAAACATTTATATGCAACTACTTGCATTCCTATATACATTTATATGTTTGTACAAGAGGAGTTGTTTCCTGCATGAATTAAATCCTTGTAAATATACATTGAATATTATCATAATGGAGAAATCATAAAAAGGCTTACAGAGTTAATCTCAGTATATATTTATATTCAATATCTAAAAAAAATTATTTTTCAAGAGGTGATGAGAAAGAAATTCCAACTCCTTTAAAAAAAACATGTAAACCATTCCTCATTGGAAAACCTGCATTATAAACATTCAGCTGAAGTATGTTAAAACCTAACATTTACATTTTGATCACTCCTATCTGCGTGAGAGTTAAGGACTCCAGAGTAATACCCTCCATAAATGCAAGAGTACCACAATGGTCTGTAGGCAACTAATACTCCATATCTGCTTTTTTAGTCTCCTCTGTAACCGTCTCTGATCTGAATGTGATTTTTGTTATTGCTCTGTGAGTGTTTTGCACCAAAGGATTGGCGTACACTTGTTCTTTGAGCTTGGCGTGGTCCTGCTGATTATATTAAAAACCTTACAATTTACAAAGTGTTTGGATTCATTTGGTCTATCCGTTTTTGCTGCCCAACAAAAGAGCTGAAAAGAATGAATCAATTTTTAAAACAAATAGGACTTGACAGCAGAGACACAGATTTGTGTGAATGGCAAAAGGTGCTTAATTAAGAGCTCTAGGGATGACGAGGCTTTCATTTCTCTAATGAAAAGGAGCTTTGTGAGCTTCCAAGAGTTATCCAGCTCCAACAGAATAGATCTCTTCTCCAGGGAGAAAAAGACAATTCATTTTTCATGCCTCCACTTAGTTACTGTTACCTATTCTGTGTGAAACTTGGGTCACAGCTTTCAGGTGACCAATGGTTTTCAAATGCTGAAACAGACACCTGGAAGGGATGTTTTCAACTTCCAGGCAGTACAAAGTGACCATTTCTAAAATCAGACTCACATGTCCCCTGACAGCTTGCCTAAAACACCTGGTATTTTCTCTCTAAAAAAGCAAAAGATCCCAGGTATTTACTATATATGTTGCAGTAATGATGTTAATACTGTGGCTGGATGTAAATAAACCTCATTAGTCAAGCACACTGGTCTCCCTATTGTCTTCCATAATAAAAATACACAGAACATAAAAGAAAAGATTAATAGGCAGGATTTCATCAACTATTGCACTGCTATTAGGAAACCACCTAGGAAGTAGCTCCAACCAACCCCAAAGCTTGCACTGAACACTGCCTCTCATTGGAAGTCCCCCAAGGGGAAAGGTCAGGGTGTTTCCACATTTGATTACTCCTTGTACAATTAATTTGGGCTTGCTTAATTCTCACCCACAGTGCTCTATAGGCATCTGCTTTAGAAGTACATTTCAATATTTTAAAGGGTACTAAAACAGAAGAAAGAGTCCTTAAAGTATCAATTTACTTTTAATTTTTGTTGTGGATGTTTAGTTTTGTTTTAATTTTAAATTAAAAAAAAAAAAAAAAAGACTCTATTGTAAACTGGGGAGCACTTACAGCTGGTTTAGCCTACAGCTGCAGTACCATGCAGCAGCAATTACTATATTTGTGTGGGGTTTGGGACAGGTGCCAGGAAGAAGCCAAACTGCTGGGTTTCCACCACCTTTGCAGCACTTATAAAAGCTTTTTGGAAATGGTAATAACACCAGCATCCAAACTGAGCCCATGGTTTGCAGAAAGTTTAGTTGTACTGTTCCATGAGCAGCACAACCCTGGGGGCATTCTTATTTACAGCCCCTGGATGAGGCTGGACTGCTTTTTAGCACCAAGAGAGCATTTCAAACTGCCTTCCTGAAGTTATTAATACTCTTCAAATGAGGTTGTTCTTTAACTCTCCATCATTCCTCATGATACTATCTCTTCTCAATTCTTTTTCTTTAAAATGAGATTAGTCCAAACTCATAAGACCCCTTTGTGTCCTAAAAGTTCCCTGGCACACATCCGCTGAGGTGCAGCTGGCACTGTTTTACCCAGGGACAGTGCTCAAGGACCCACAGAAAAGCCTTCAGTGTTACTGCACCTGTGCTAAATCAGGCTTGGCTGAAGAAATGAGGAGCAGAGTTAAAAATGCTCTTTTCCTTAGACAAGCCATGATTTTGTGATGATCTGGGAGAAGTTACAAATCTTTACTAACATCTGAGTTCAACCTGCCTACAGGAAAGCACCATGTTCTTGTGTGAAGTAAAACCTTGAGAAAGTGCATCCCAAATTGCATGTTGTCCACCATGACACCTAGCAGCCAGCCAGCCTTGGGCAGAAGAAAAACAGGGCAGAGCCTGATGCAGAATATTTATATGTTGTGGAGATATTTGTGTGAACACATTAGTCCATGCAGATGAGGAACACGGTATTTTGTCCATCACAGCCAATAGGAAAGGTGGCTTACACCTAACACCACCTTCTACATCTCTATAGGCATTAGGGAATCTGGACTGGTAAGTACAGACATCATGTTTGTGCGTCAAGTTTGCCCTTATTCATGACCTAAGAGAGAAACATTTCAGTTATGCCAAATGTTGAGAAGCAAAGAATAAAAGCAAGTGGGAGAAAAAAAAAATCATTTCCCCATATTTAAGCTATAAAGCTGTTGAGGCTGCAAATCCAGGCATAGAGCTAAATGAGAGGGTACAGACAAAATTTTCATCAGAGTCTGGGCACAATGGTGGAGCCCCTGCCTCCAAATAGGAGCAAAATGGCTACTTCTCAGACGAAGATGCTTTAATCAGAGAGTACATCAGTACATAGAAAACAGAGCATAGCTTGGTACCCACCTACTTATAAAATATTAGAGGTAATGAACTTAAACAAAGCATCTTGTTTTTCCTGTCAAACTAAAAGGAAAATCATATTAACTAACCTGGCTTCAGTGAAACATGAGAAGCTGCTGCCAGCAATCCAATTTACGACTTTAAATTTTTATGGTTTTGTTCATAATCTTTCAAATGTACCCATTTACTTGGGCTAACTTTCCAATGAGTGAGACTGTTCATTGCAATTTCACTAGAAGTCTAAAGCTCAGTTTATATTTCTTCTCATTTTCTCCAAAATAAAACATCCAGATAGATAGAAAATTTCTAAAATAAAAGAGGACAGATAGATTTGCTTTCTCAACCACATGTATACAGAGACACATCATTGGTACCAAAAAAATTAAAGACAAAGGAACCAATCTATGATTCTATTTTTCATATGTAAATTAGTCCTTATTTGTATGGGAATAAAGATAAAGTAACTATATGCATCCCAAAAAACCACGAAGAACAAGATTTGCTGTTTTTGTGAGCTCAAATTACAACTTTCCTTTTGGCTGAGGGTAAATTTAATACAAAAAACATTTCTAAAATACAGCCTGACAACTGATGATCAAAACCTTCCAAAAAAATAAATATCTTTGAAGATCTCAGTAAATATGTACACAGAAATTGATTAGGAAGAAATACACCCACCTGACTCTGCAACCCAGAAATATGTCTCTCACAGACAGTATCATCATAGTTTGGTTCTGAAATGCAATCTTCAAAATAAAAAGTATAGCCAGATTTTCATCTATATATGTAAAAACTTGTACTTTTAAGTAGTGATGTGAAATTTTTGTAAAAGCCTCCGAAGTAAAAATTTGGCAATTGTATTAAATAGTATTATTATATAAACTATTTCACACTGTGCTCAGAACACCAAAAAGGAATTTATGTGAAATGCATCTTGAAAAATGTCAAAGTGGATTGAATATTAAAAATTTCTAAAATTTTATTATGCTGCAAATTATTATACTTGAGAGCAAGTGAAGCAATGGTCTGTTGGGAAAAACAGAGAGCAGCTTCAACTTGCTCCTTTCAGGTTTTGTTATAACTGTGAAACTCCACTTGTGCTGTCTGGAAGGCTTGATGAGACCTACTGGTATTTCAAAGCTAACATTGACTGATTTATGGTTTCACACAGAACAGACGTTTTTGCATGCTTTGGAAAACAAGCAAGGCACACTGCGATAGTGATGACTGAATATATAAACTCTCAGGTTGATTTAAATTACAATCCCCAAGTTCTGGCTTGATTTTCGAAGGATTTTTTTTTTCAAGAGTAAGTCCACAGGTTATAAACTAACACCACTTTAATAACCATACAAATCAGTCAGACCTTTTCTCCTATAATTCCCGTACATCCTACCACCACAGTGATCTCCTCTAAGGAAGTTTATAAGGCATCCTGTTCCAATTTTGCTTAAGTTACAGCAAACTTGAAAACAGTGGTACCAATGGGAGGAAAAAATGTGGGCTGAAGTAGGACAGTTGATATGAAATATGAAAGTGATATATGGAAGCTGGCACAAAAATAATTTGAATCCATTTGGGTATTTTAATATGAGCTTGTGTGAGTTGTTTCACCAGGGAGGAGCGGTGCATACAGTTGTTGCTCAGTTACATTTTAACACTTGGGAAGAAGCAAGCACTTTGTGTAGGTTCACCAAACGACCAACATTACTGATTATTTCCAGCATATAGGATCAGGATGGCACAGCACACCTGAGTGGGGCTGGGGGCCAGCAGCCACATCTGACCAAGAATCCAGAAAATCAGAAAAAATTGCAGTGACAAAGTGAAACCAAAGAAGTCAAACTGCTGCTTGGGGTCAGGTCTAGTGATGGCGACCAGAGCTGGAACTAGTCCATCAATCCCTGGGGATGAGGCAGGTCTGAGGTGAAGCCAGGTCACCGAGCAGGGGCTTAATCAGCAGGGACCAATGGCTGGGCAGGGGCAACTCCTTCCATTAAGAGCCACTGATAGGTGTAATTTAAGGGAGCTGATGAGACCAACAGTGCTGCAGTCAGTAGATGGCGGTTACACCTCTAAAAAAGCCTAACCTTGAAAGAGGTCAGATATTAGTCTATGCAAAATGAGTTGATGGAGATGAAATGACACTTAAAGATAAAAATAGCAATGACTGATTTTGTTTCTTTCATGCAGATGGCTTGGGTGCCATTACTGACTTGGCTAACAAACCATTTGTTCTGTCTTTCTGCTTCTTCTGCAGAAGCATTGCATATCTAACCCCCATATTAAACCCCACAGCTACTGAGCTTTCCAACTCCTATTTTCATTTAGGTCACCCAAATAATTTTATTAATTTTAGACTTTGTAAAACTTAACTTTTGAGCCTAAGGAGTTTTGGCTGCATTCTGTGAACAACGCATGGCAAATTCTGACTTGAGGCTCTGAAGTAACCATAATCTTTTACATTTGGAAGGAATGAGCTTTAAAAAAGGAAGATAAATCCCTTAGCCCACAGGTCATATAGGCAGGGACCAGGACATTCTCCCAGGAAGATCCCAAAGGGCCAAAAGGAAAACTAAAAATAAGTATGAAAATAAGCTATTTAGCTTCTTCCAGTATCACAGAGTGTTTACTTCATGCTCAGCAGGAGTCTCAGGCCAAAATTAACAGAGAAAAGACATAGAACTTATTTTTATCTTAAGCAGATTGCTTTTTCCTTGCTGCTTCCCCTATACAATCACTCATGGATTTAAGAGCACAAAAAGCACTCAAAAAGCTGAAGAGTAATAGTTAGTATTCATTCGCTTCTGACTGAAATTAAGGACTATGGCCTTGCCTTGAAGGGCAGCATTTCCTTTGATTTTTATATCCACACCCATTTAAACAATCAGCTTTCCAAACAATATTTCACAAAGTTACAGGCACTGACTAATGCTGTAATAAAATGAATTATTTTTAAACATTTGTCAGCCTTTCATTTTTTTCCCTGGATTGCTAGCGGAGCAATAGCTGAATTTGCTCACTCTTCTGCAAGAGCCACTTCCTCGAGGGACAGTTTCAGCTCTCCAGCTCCCACAGCTGACAGCCACTGCTGAGCCCGCCTGGCCTCTCTTACTCCTGACAGATAACACTTCCCCTTTGTTTACTTTCAGAGTGAAAAAAATCTGTGTAATATCATAAGTTTGGGAATAGATCACTGCACAAAATATTAATGAGCTATGCATTATGCATAGGTTGTTGTAATGGTAAAAAAATAGTAGCTTATACTATTTTATTTGCCTCATGCAGACATTTAATCCATACAAAGCCTTAATCTATACACAGGTAATTTAGAGTCTAGGTTTTTGTGTGAATAAAATACAGGCTTTCTGCAGCCTGCAGCAGGGAGATGGACTGTCACACACACTGACCAGATGTAGGTGCAGTGTTTCAGGCTCTTTTCTTCCGAGGGTTGAGCCAGCTCAGCTCACAACAGCACCATCCTGCTGCACCAGTTCAGATGTTTACAGTTTGGCCCCAAGCCCTGACTCCACTGTCAGTCCAGCTATATCCCTGTGTAGCAAACACCTTCCAAACAGTTTGCATCAACCAGATGGAAAGCAGTAGAGTTTCCTCAAGTATGCCTGAAAATTTCTCGTATTTCCAGACCTTCCTTTAAGCTGGATGCAGACATCTATAGCACTAGAAGTGTTTTGTTTGTACCTCAGGAGCATATTTCTGTGGTGACAAAGCAATCCTGACCTACAACACTGGTGGTTTGAAATTGTGGGGCATTGCAAAGGGCTGTGAGAAAGGCAGGGGAGGATCATTCCAGCAGAGCAGCACTGAGTGAGACTAGCAGAGCCTGCAAGAGCATGGGGATTTCTGAGGATAAACACATTCACTAATTAAAATTCACAGTCCTTAGAGGCAAGAGGTAGTAAAACTTATTCACCACCTATTAACAGTGTGTATTTATACGTACAGATATACACACACCTCTTAAACCCAATGCTTTTTGCCTCACAGCCCAAGCACGTGTTGGTAATATAGGTAAGGCATCAGTCATAGAAGGCTATTGGTCTGTTAATGCTGATACAAGCAATGCTGGTATCTGGTACTGAGTGATATTGTTTCTCTCACTCTTTATAGAGATGGGAAACCCTTTAGGAAACTGCCTTTCATTCAGTGCTAGGTTTGCTCAGCTCCTTCTGCAGCAGAATATTGCCCCAGGCACAGACTCCCATGTGGTCTGATACAAATACAAGCTGGGACAGAGCCATCAGCAGTACTCACCAGAATTCACATTTCTACTGCGGGAAGAATTATGGACTACTTTTTGTACAGAATTCAATCCAAGTATGCATTTCTGAATAACCTGATTTTGAATTTAAATAAACTAGCATTCACCCTGCCAGCAATTCCCTCTTCTCCAATATAATGTAAATAACACTTTATAAGTTTCATTCTTTACGGTCTCTCTGATTGTATCTTACACTTCCCTTCAACATTGGAAATTATACGTAAGTAATAATACATTTTCCCAGTAAAAGAAGAAATTTAAATTATTTTTCCCTACAACTTTTCAAATACCTTTACACTGTGTGACATTACCCATTCGACTGGACTCCTGCTGCAACAACAATTTTATTATTTTATTTCCTATCATTCCTAAGGCTCAGATAGAAAGAAAACCAATGTTACATATAGAACATCTATAAACTCAGTTCTTCCAGTCGTCAGTATGGACAAGAGACCTGTGCATGAAAATCACACCAATATGGGCTCTTTCCCAGAGAATGCTTCATGCACAGAGCAGCACAACTTTCAGAACTGAGACTATCTATCTGAACTGAAACTATCTCCTGAGAAACTGAAAGCTTAGATTATCTAACTGAACCTATCTCCTGCCACAGGCCGTTATTGTGAATAATCATGAAATTTCAGGCTACATGGAACAGATCAGGCCTGGAAGAACTCTCCATCCTGAATGTTCATGCATACCATTTATCAATAGAGCAATTAAAAATGTTCACAGCAATAGATATCACACAGAGGAAACATAAAGTGGCATCTTCAGCACACAGACATCTGCATGTACAAACATTCTACAATTGCATACAATTTTTGTGATAGAAAGCATATAATTGACAAAACTAGAAAGCACTGTACTATCTATTCCCATCCCAGTAACAATTATCTTCATTAAAATGCTTTAACACCAACAGGCATTTTTTGATTTTAAGTGATCACAGATTTTCATACCAATATACATAATGTTTGTATTGAAAGTCTTGTATTAGAGCATGATAATAACTAAATTGTACTGAAAGCTCCTCTGATCACTGCATGGAAACACTTGCCTGGATATAAAAAGACAGATTTGAAAGCCAAAGCTTAACTGCTGTAAGCAGGACTGAAAAAGCCCATAGGAGTACACAACATAAGGATGTATCAAAATGACTGAGGAGACATCATGATAGCTCAGTTTCCCAGGCAAGATGGACAAGTATCACTTACATGGCAGTGGGCCACTTAGCGACCTGAAAAAATAGTCTGCTGAGTCCTCTCAAGCCTCAAGTGACCAGTGCTCATGGAGCATAGTCCCATCTAAGGGATGAGGGGCCTCAATAGCATGTGCCAAAGCCTCAATAAAGAGTTTTCTTTCCTCTCCATCTTTTGTTGCAGCACCTCTCTGGCAGAACAGATCTGAAAAAAAGAAAGGAAAGAAAAAAAAAAACCAACCTCGTGCTATTAGTGTAGCTATAGAGACTTCTATAAAGTCAACACAGAAAAGGGGAACTTCGAGGGCTGTTGTTTCTTGCAGTACTGCCAAGAGTGGGGAATTAGAA
>JANHGL010021653.1:0-23784 GCA_024611195.1 Ceyx melanurus
CTGTGGGGACAGAGGGGCCAGGGCTGGGCAGCCCTCGATCCCCCCAGCCCTGTGTGCTGGCTGCATTGTCCACCACGCGGGTGGAACCATTCACTGAAGGAAGAGGGGGTCTGAAGTGGTGCAGAAGAATTGATTAAGGATCTTAGATGACTTGCAGGATTTTGAATAATTCAGACTGGGTCCTCAAGAAGGGTTGGTGTTTCTGGACTAGCACATTCCCTCCCCAGAACAGAGGGGTGCAGGTGGTCTCACCCTAAAGCACAGGGACTTCATTTAGTCCTCATGTAGGTGAAACTTAGTCACATCACTCTGAGCAAGGAGGTTTTAGAGAAGAGAGTTTTGACTTGAAAATCAAAAACATCCAAAGAAAACAATATTTGTTAAACGTAATCATTCATAATAGAACTAACTCATGTTAACATAAAAAGAACATGCAGGGGGGGAAAAAATAAAGCAAGCACACAAACAAGAAAACACAATATAAATCAAGTCTAAGCACTCCACCAATCATCAACTCTCTAAATCAAGAAATCTGGCAGATTTTCCTAGTGAGAATCAATCTTCCTGTCTCTGCAGTAAATACTGTAATCCTTTTTCCAGCACAGTATAGGAAACATAGCTGCCACACTCAAGATTTATTGAAAAATATTCTGCCAGACCTTTGAATGTTGCCATTTCAAAGGTTTTTAAACAAGAGGTGAAAAGAGTTAGCACAGCTCTACCCCCCTCTGTCCAAAGCAGGTTTGGTGACAGACCTCCAGCTGGCACGATCATCCCTGCACGGGGCAGAGCTGAGCTGTAGGTGCCCCTGCACAACCTCACACCTAAAGCTCCTAATGCAGCTGCAACTGCTCCACACCTTAGTGGGCAGCCCCTTTCAGTCTCCTTGCCAAGCACAGCCTGGCAGCAGGGCTTCTCTGCCCCTCTCAGTCTCCTTGCCAAGCACAGCCTGGCAGCAGGGTTTCTCTGCCCCTTTCAGTCTCCTTGCCAAGCACAGCCTGGCAGCAGGGCTTCTCTGCCCCTTTCAGTCTCCTTGCCAAGCACAGCCCTGGCAGCAGGGTTTCTCTGCCCCTTTCAGTCTCCCTGCCAAGCACAGCCCTGGCAGCAGGGCTACTCTGCCCCTTTCAGTCTCCTTGCCAAGCACAGCCTGACAGCAGGGCTTCCTTGCCTCGGGGCATGGTATTCGAAGGCATCATGTCCTGGGACACTGCCTATGGGAGATGCCACCTTGCTTGGTGCAGTCACATCCATGCTGTTGTCCAGGAGGGGTCCTTGGGGCCAGACACCCCAGGCTGAGGTTGTGCTGGAGCCCCTCACACAGCCCGGGCTGACACAGGAGCAGGAGGGATGAGCAGGCTCCCAGGCACACATGAGGGCTGAGATGCCTTCCAGCTGTCCCAGAAGGCATTCTTGGAGCTTAAGAGGCTGGGTCAGGACTCAGATGATCAGGCACCCTGACTCTGACCCTGCCCTGAAGCAGTTTTAAGCACAGAGAGGCAAACCCTAGGCTACCACCATCCCAGCACTTACTGGAGGATGAGCAGAGATGCAGACAGAGGAGGTAACTTGGCTGAAGCCACACGAGGATCCCAAGTCTGTTCCTTAGGGCATGTCTGTTTGGCCCCTGGCAGAACTGCACCAAACCAGGACTGGTCACCTTTCAGGGGCTTTTGTTCTCCCTCTGAGCTTTGTGCAGTCCTCCAGGAGCTGAGAATGCTCTGGCTCCTTCAGCAGGGGGTCCCTGTTCCCAGAGCCTGAGGAGATGTACCTGCCAGCCCAGCTCACACCCCCCAGCTTCTGGGGTGACAGATGCTGCTGAAAGCACAAACAGGTCGGCATGGGGAGAAGTATCCAAAAAGCAAGGACAGTGAAATAAGTGGAAACCAAGGCTAAGATCACTTCAGGCACTGCCCCTGCCTCCCCCAGCTAGTTCAGAGCTGCAAATCAAAAGCTCAGCCCTCAGAAGATCAAGATGAAATAGGAAAGGGTGTCACTAGAACATCACTGGTAAAGCACCCCCTAAGTCTCAGTTCAGTATAGTAAATCAATGCTGCTAGCACTGGAATCCGTTCATGTAACAAGAAATTCAAGTGATTTTTCAGAAATAACCCGAAGGCAGCAAGTAAAGGGAGAGGGAAAAGTCTATCAGATTAAGAGACTTTTAAAATTAATAAGTCACTGAAACAACAGAGAGAGAGGAGGTTTCACTATGTTTTTTAAGGGCATTTTCAAAGCACACTGGCAAATTGACTGAAGGTATTCTTCTCTTCCCCCCCTGTTTAAAGTCCACGAGACTACAGCACGTGCTTACAATGAGGGCAGCTCACGAGTGTTTCTGTGGCTTGCAGCTCAAGCTGCTGTTGTGCCCATGCCCCGGGCTGTCGGTGTCACTTATTAAGCTGTAAAGCTGGCAGAATTGCAGTGAATTGGGACCCTCTGGAATACTAGTTTTTGACATTTGGTGTTAACACTGGTGTCCTGGCTTAATTCCAGGTTGTTTAATTCCATCCTGTTCTCCAGAGCCCTGCATTGCCAGCTGTGGAGGACGATCTCTCTGCCCCACCAGAGCTGAGCCCTTGTCTCGCTCTGCAGCGTCCAGCCCGGGGTGCTGGGTCGGTGCTGGGTGGGGTGATGCCCGTACCCCACTGCCAGACCCTCTGAGAGTGTCTCAAAGCACGTGTTTGGAGGTGAGTGCTCCCCACATGGGCAGATGACGCTGTGTACCTGTTTCGGGCAGCCCTTCAGGGGAAGGCTTGGAGCAGCAGTGTGAAGAAAAGGCCGTGTGGAGAGCCCAGGATTCAACCTCCCACAGGGGAGAGGTGGATGTGGAGAGGTGTTGAGGTGTTTCAAGCTGGCCTGGCAGCTGGGGGGCTGCGAGTCACGACCCACCTTCTGCACCCAGCCCTCGTGGGAAAGAACCAGTCTGAGTTAACTTTAAGGAGCAGATGTTATCACTGGTGAGGGAAGAGGAGGAGAGATCAGGTTATTTCCTTCCTGTTTATCCTCTAAAATCTTGCAATGAGAGATCAATTCAACAAGAAGCAATTTGTATACCAGAGAGAAAAGCTGAGGTTTGATTTTTCTTCCCACTGTGATACAAGAGCAAATGTGTCTGTGAATCAGCAGAAGGGGAACTTGCAGATTTCTTTTCTACACTGGTGAGGATGGTTACTCTTTCTCCAAAGGGATATATATCTTACTCTGAGTTTTCTGCATGCGTTTTCACTTTCTTAGAGGCCAGAGTAACATATTTAATGGGAGAAAGCTGCGAGAGCCTCCCTGGAGCTGCAGTGCAGATGTGTCACCTTCCCCATTTCCACCGAGCTGGGCCAGCTCTCACCCATCAGTCAGGAATATGCCCCTCTGGGGAGCAGCCTCCTGTCCCTTCAGGGGGATATGCAGCAAAGGTGGGATCCAAGCTGGTGCTCAAAAATCAGCGAGAACAATTTCTTTAAAAAATAATTACTGCTGACATCTAACTCCATTGTAGCATGCAGGCAGACACCAGCAATTAATTAATCAGCAGGTTTCAAAAAAAAAAAGAGAGTATTGATTTGTTGTTCCTCATAAACCTGGAATATTAGATTGAGGACAAGACAATTACATAAAGCAAGAGAAGGAAATTGCCTTTCATGAATCAGACAAATGGGAAGGAGTCTGGGTGTCTCTGGTTCTCTTAGAGGATACCTGCCTTCCCCCCAGGGTCCCTGCACCAGAACAGCCAACTCAACAGCCAACTCATGCTCCTGAAGAATTAAGTGTCTCCAAAAAGTACATAAAAAGAACGAGCCGTGTTCCTGGACACGATTAAAACAAACAATCATCAGAAATACTTATTTTTAGATAGGGGCTCTCTGTCCCTTCTCCAGACACTAGGGTGGTGCCTGGAAGCACTGCAGAGACCTGGGGCAGACCCACTCTCCCCATCCCCTGCTGTGCCACCCACCACAGCCACGGCCAGGGTATCGCTCCATCAACCACACTCTGCTTCTTCCTGGAGCACAGTTGTCTCTTCTTAATTATCTGCTGTCTGAACGGCTCCAGTTTGTCACTCTCTATCACATCCCTGTCTCTCTACACACGTTATTTTCCCCTCATAATGCTCCTTGCCCAGAGATGGAAGCTCTCCTTCCTGCTGTGGCTGGTGCAGGCAGTGGCACTGGAGGGGGACAGGGTGCCCATCCCCATCCCCCAGTGCTGCAGCTCCTTTCCAGTCACAGTCCCCATGACCAGCAGCCCCAGGGGACTGGTTTCCAAGGGAAGAAACAAGCCTCATTAGTACCTGTCACAAGCCCCCACTTTTTCCAGCTGTCTACCCATGAGGTCACTTAGAGCTATGGGAACATAAACCAGTACTTTCCAGGGAAATTGGATAGAGCCACAGCAAATTCTGTCAAAAAGGAGGTTTTAGGTAACTCCTACAAGGCATCCTGGGGTCCAACAGCTCCCAGTGACCTCGGAGGGGCACTGTGATTCTTCATCTCTCTTGGAGCTCCCCAGCACCTTTGAAAGAAACATTTCTTGTTGGCAGCTTTCACAGGAGCCTCTTGGCCAGGGAAAGCCAGAGCCACTGGCACAGTGGGGCTGCCTCATTTCCCACTGCCCAGCAGAAATTCAGCAGTGAGCAGGGGCAGACACCTACACCAGAGGTGCAGTATCTCACCATGCTGAACCCCACTGAACCAGACAGGACCTCTAAGCAACTATGGATATTGGACTTCATTTTCCAGTCTCTTCCCGCGTGTGTAATCTGTGTCGATGGCTCCACTGATGTGCAATGATGCAGGCAGGGAATGAGGCTTTTCAAACGTCTGACAGTCCTATCCAGTGACTCCAGACCTCTGAAATGTGTCTCTGAGGAGCCTCGGTGTAGCAGCATTCTCCATACCTGCATCTTTAAATTGCCATTTAAGATCTGCAGTCCCTGAGACACCCACAGTTGCACAATCAGCCAATCTCTGGGTGCACATCCAGCTTAATATGAGGCAGATTTCCAAGCGAGTCTTTCAATGTCACTTGCAGTCCACAACCTCCATCTGTTCTGCAAACTATCCCCCAGAGACTGAGAACATGTCACCTCCCTGATTTACACGCCAGGCCAGGGAACAGGGACGTGATCACCTTGCCTGCTCAGCGCTCAGCACACTGACAAACAGCCCGGGATGATAGTCTCAAGGAATTAAAACCTGACTCAGAAAACCAAGGCTTCATTAGCGGAAGCTGTTTACTCGCTGCCCACCCTGCAGGCTGGTGGGTTTGTCCTGGCAGGGTGCTCTGCACACACCAGTGCTGCCTCGCTGGTTTGATGAGTGTGAGGGATGTGCAGATTCTCACTGATAGAAGTTTTTGGCCTGAGCTCCTGAGGAAATGATTCTTCTTTAACTGTGTTGGCCATCAGGCCACCTTATACCCTCACCTCCTCATCCTTCGTTGTGCACCGTTTCTCTTTTCATACATTTTATCCTGTCTCTTGTTCTCTAAGGAATTTAGCAAGCATTCCAGGACTTCCTAGTTGCCAAAATTCTGAGAAGTTTCACCCCAAGCGAGCCTGTTGGTTGCAGAGCAGGCTGAGAAGCATTTTGCCCCCGTGCCCTCCTTCCAGGCAGGACTTGCTTTACCCTAAGCTCAGCACAGGGTAAACCCAAGAGCAGCTAGGCTGTTCACACACAGGTACAGATGCACATGCAGAATAAACCAGCCAGCACCACAGCCACTGTGCTGTGGAACTAACCACAGCCAGAGAGCTCCGAGCTGGGGCAGCTGCCTGAAGAGTGTGAGAGAAACAACCGCAGGAGGCAGAAGGGCTCCCCTGCAGGGAGCTGGGGGAATCCAGGCAGCTTCCCATTACCATGATATGTACCAGTCCTGGAAAGCCATTATGAGGATGCACCCCACTGCAGGAACAGCTTGATTGCACCAGGAACCAGCTACCATCTATCGCATGGAAACAGCCTGCTGGGGAGTGTAGCACCAGAGCAGCCTAATTAGAGAGACTCCCAGCCCTGCCAGGCTCAGCATGGCTGATCTCATCATTTCCTTGGGAAGTTGTATCTTCCCAAGCCAGAAATACATTCAAAACGAAGGCTTCCCTGTGCCCCTTCCCTCTAAGTCTGCAGCAGTCTCAGGCTCCCCCAGCAGAGGCGGATCCCCAGCAGCCTGAGCCCAGCAGTGCCCTGGGGTCCTGCAGGGCAGGGGGAGCACTGGCATGGGTGCTGCCCTGGCCTATGGCCAGTTTGGAGCAGAGGTCCTGTTCAGTTCCCTGCTCATTCATCTTCCTTTTTATTGTCTCTCTTGTTTGAAGTGAAGTAGTAAATAGAGCAAATAAAACTGTTTTTATGACAGCTCAAAGATAATTCATTTCTTCCCTTTTTAGTGATTCATGCCTAGGTGAAAGAGTGAACAGTGCCTGAGCCCTGGGGATGCTCTCACCCATTCCTGCAGCACTAGGAATCTCATTCCACCTTTCTCAGGGGCATCAATATCTGCCTGCAGGGGCACAGCCCTTTTGCTCCTGCAGCATTCGGGTCACAGACAGAGGATGCACTTTGGGCCTTTTCCCTTCACATCAACAGTTTAATGTCTCTGCCATCCTCCCAGAGCAATTCTTGACAACCCAGAGGTCCAGTCCTCCCTCTCTAACACTTCCCCGTTACCTGCCACTCTAAATGAGCAATATTGTTGTCAGAAGTGACTGAGGCCGTTCTGGAGGTGGGAAGGAGGATTGTCAAATACACCTTTTCCAACAAAAAGCCTCCACCCCTGCTGCTAGCCAGCCGCTTGGAGCAGTCTGCTGAGGACCACCAGCAGTCAGGCCTTGAGGACCTCCAAGGATGGAGGTCACACCACCTCTCTGGACTGCCTGTGCTGGGGCCTGAGCACCCTCACAACACAGAAGCTTTTTTCTGATGTTAATTGTAATTTTCTGCATCTCCCTTTGCACACAGTACAGTTACGAATGTGGAAGATGAATTCTGGAATGCTTGATGTGTGCTCAGATTGCAGTGCAGAGACAGCAGATCTGCCCACAGGACTAGGTGTAAAAGAGCAATCCAATCCAGGGCAGTGCTTGTTTTCACGTCACCTGCAGAGAAACACTCTTCATCTATCCAAAATGAGCCCTGCTTCAAAAAACCAAGCTGAGAGTGAGGCTAACGGGCAAAAAAACCCAACTTCTTTGATTGTATGAGCAGGAGACCTTTGTTCCTCTCGGGGCTGGGGGAACAGACTCTGCAGCAAAGAGCACTGGCACCTTTTCTTTACCTGGCACTTCTGTGCATCTTCTCTACATGCACAAGAACCCCTGTCCAGATAGGGACAAGAAGTAAATTGACCTTAACATTCCCCAGAGAGGTGAATTTCATTTGAAGACACAATCCCAGCCTCCTGTTGGTCAGAGCAACACTGAGAGTCTGCTCTGATCTTCCTTCCCTCGCCTTTGGGTGTTCTTCATTTGTGATATGCAAACGACACTAAAGGAGCTTCTGCAATTAAACCTTGCACAGCAAAAATATGGTTTCCAACAGATACAGTTTCAGCAAAACCAATCGACCTAAGTCCATGCCCTAAGTTAGGGATGTGTTTAATTACCACATGGGATCACAGCCTTATTTTCTATGGTGTGTACTTTTCCATAATTAACAAACAAACTGAGAAAGAAACAAGCCAGCTAGGAAGCAGGACAAAACAGGAACGGCTTTTTTTGCCCTATGTTGCAGTCACATAGCAGAGATAATGCAATCCTCTCACCAGATCTTATATGCTGTGACAAGGCAATTTCCTCCAGGCTGCTTCTTCACTATTCAGCTCGCATCTTATTGACTGTATAAATCTGATGTGAAAATAATTCCTTATTTCCCTTAAGATAGCAATATAATGAGAAAATAGCACACCCTGTACAACAGCTAGTCTTAGCTAAAGTTTTAATCACTGTTTTTGGTGTGTGTTCTCAGGAGCTCAGTGTGCAGATGCAGAGGGTCTCAGAGCAGCCCCGTGCCCCTGCACCAGCCCCAGCCCTTCTGGACAGGAGCACGGGGAGCAGCAGCTCCTCAGGCTGTAGGGCACAGCATCGGCCCTTGGCTCTGCCTCGGGAAGGTCCAGGTGAGAGCTTCACCTCCTTCACAGACTGGCCCTGATGTGCTGAGCAGACCAGCACCACTCCACCAGGAAGGTGAGACAGGAAGAAGGAAAAAGGAGAGAAACTGCATTTCAGCTCACTCTTGCTTATTATACGCTCAAATATACTTCAGAAGTGCAGTAAGTGATGGAGAAAGAGCAGAACCATGAAAGGGAGAAGGCAGAACATGGAGAGGGGTGATGAGAATGCTCCCTAGCACTGAATTCACTGAACTGAACATGCCCAGAGATTTCAGTTCCCTCAATTCCCATGCCCAGTCCTGCACCTAAATGCACAGGCTGCTCCAGGGCAGCCCCAGCACTGCAGCTGGCACCGTGTCTTCCCTCCCTTCCCTTCCAGCCCTGCACGCAGGGACTTTGCAGGGCCAGGTTATAAAGCATCACACTAATTCTCTGTACCTTACACACCGCAGCTCATTATTTAGAGATAAAAGGCTCCCCATCGAACGTGCTGCAGGCCTGCTGTGGGAAGAGCATGTTATAAAGTGCTCAAGCATGAGGATTAACGATCAAAATTATTACTGTGCTTTGCTCTTTTGGAGGTTCCTCTCTGCAGGCAGCCAAAGCTGGCAGGTCCCCTGGGGAGCTGGAGCCCTTTCCTTCCAAAATGTCATTTCCATCTCCTCCTTCCCCAGCTCCAACAACAAAAATATGTCCAAAAGTGCAAAACGCACCCGTGTCCAGCTGCCAGCAGAGCCTGGGAGCTCCCCACCCCTGCCCAGCAGCTGGCAAAGGGCTGTGCCTGTGCCAAGGACCAGCAGACCGAAGCGAGCACCAGGCCCCAGTGCCACCAGTCTCTTGCCAGGCACCTGCACGGAGAGCTCTGGGCACCCCCTGCCCAGCTGCCTGCCCAGCACGGGGCAAAGGGAGCCCGGGCTGCAGCTGCCAGGCGCACAGAGAAGACAAGCTCTGCAGCAGATGAGCAGGTTTGGTCCCAGGGTTCTGGCTGCGTTTCTTTTTCAGCATCTCCCTCTTGTCCCATTGCATTTTTTTCCCCTTGCTATTTAGCACTTTAGAAACTAAACTGACTGGAGATGTCTCACCAGAGACTGTGGACTGGGGAAGGAGAAGGAAGCAGTATTAAAAGCATACTGAATATTCAATCGACAATGAAACCCAAATTCTGCCTAGCAGTTCATCTTACTGAAGTACATTTTAAAGTTAAACAGGAACATCAAGGTGAATATTAATTATGGTGCTGTTAGTTTTTTCCTCAGCAGATATAATTTCTAAGTTGCAGTTCTGCAAATTCTTGTACAGAACTGAACTCATCACTGAGGCTGAACAGAAAAATAACACAGCTGAAATTTATATGTGCAGGGCGTGCAGCAAATACTAAAGATTTGCAAAATGCAAAGTCCACAGCAGTTTAATAAATAACAGCAACAACTAAACCTTGAGAGGCTCTCCAGAGCATCTGGGTTTCAACAGCAGTTTTGAGCCTTGGCAGCAGCTCAGGATGGAGCCTCTGCACGGGGGGTGTCCCTACCCTGCTGCCCCTGGCTGCTCCAGGGCAGCCTGATCTGACCTGTGCCCAGCTGGGCTCTCCTGTCCTGGGCTCGTGAGCTGGGCAGTGTCTCCTGTGGAGAGGAGCACCAGGGCAGTCCAGCTCTCACTGTGCTCATCACCGTGACAGGGGAGTGGTGCTGGGTGGGCTCTGGTTGTGACCTGCTCCTTCGTCACTGTCACCCCCATGCTGCCGCCTCCCTGGGGAGCACGATGGGGCAGGAGGAAGGGCAGCGTAGCACGGGCACCTGGGCAGTACTGGGGCAGCAGGGCTGGGCTTCGTGCTGAGCTCTCCAAACACTATTCCCTAACGAAGGGGTTCCTCATGCTCTTCACTGGAAACCTTCGCCCAGCTTTTCAGAAGCAAAGTCACAGGTCTTTGCTGTTACACGTGGATCACAATGTACACGTGCAAGAAAATAAGGGTTGGGTTTTATGGAGAGGCTGCCCAAGGGATTTCATTCAAAATTATTGTCTTCAATTTTATTAAAATCAATAGGAGATTTTATTACAGTATAAATTAAATGAGAGGCTATTTTCTCCTCATATACCAGAAGCAATAGTATGAAAATCGCTTCAAGCAATGATATTCACCCCGATGTCTTAGCTAATGTAATCTATGTGCAAGTGTGGAGTTTCATTTCTTTTTCTTTCTTATTTTTTCATCCCTTAAACACCAGGCATAGTTCATGAAATGTGACTGTGGCTTACAGATGATACTTGGGTATTTTTAAAGGGTCAGGCTTGCTAACGGTTCAAACACTGGAGGGAGCTCAGAAAGGACCTGAAAAAATGATTGAGGCCTGTAGGAAATGCTCTACAGGAGTGATTAAAGAGCTTGGTCTGTTTAGTTTATTAAAAGGAAGGCTAAAGGTGGTTTGATTACAGGGTATGACATTCACAGGGAGGAAAATCCGAGGGACTGAATGGCTTTGAGTCCAAGGGAGGAACAGCCACAGCCCTCAGCAGCACTCGCTCAGCCAGGCAGCTCTCTGGGCAGGAGAAAGCCAAGGCACCAGGGCTCCTGTTTCTGCAGCCAGCACCTTTGCTAGAGCCAGGGAGCTTTTAAACACACGCTCAGGTGGCAGTCCAGTGACAGCCCTCTTTGTAGAACTGAGGCTCTGATTGAAATGCCAGGATCTGGTGGTGTGCCAGGAAAAACCCAAAATGCTGTATTGCAGCAGATTAAAGATAAGCTTCAATAATAGCCAATATTCTGTCAAACTTGATCTAATAATCACTTAGACTGGACTTAAGTACTTGAAAGGTTAATGTGCTAATGACTCATTTCACCAAACTCCCATACATCAGTAGACAAATCATTTAAATAAATATACACACACTCAGAAGAGGGTCAAGCAGGCCCTGTTAACACAGGTCACATTCTGAAATGCTGCCAGTTACTGCCACGCTGAAGGAAGAAATTGATGCAAGGCTGACCTGCACAAGGAGAAGCTGGCCCAGATGCCAAGGAGGGGGAATTAGACAGAGATGACAGACAGTTACGTGATATTTTAAGTTCATCACAACAAAGCACAAAAGCAAAGCATGCCCAGACCCCCCCCATATCTGACAGGCTCTGCAGAGCTGTGTTGGGCCAAGGTCTCCTGTCACCCCAGGGACTCCAGGGTGCACAGACACCTTGAGAGCTGCCCTGTTTCAGCCCAGGTCAACCTGGGCCCAGAGCACCTCACAGCTGCTGGTGTCCCCAGCAGCACAAAGCGATGCTGGCAGGCACAGAAGCAGTTTCTTCCTGGCAGGGCTGGAGCTCCTCCACCAGCTCCTCACCAGGATGGCAGATCTCAGCCTGCTGACCTGCTCACTGCTGCCCAAGCAGCAGAAACACTGGCACTGCCAAAACAGCCTTCCTGAGAACAAAGAGGCAGAAGAGGACCTGAGCCTCAGATGCCTTCAGGGACAGTGGCAAGGCAGAGGATTTGGTTTAAAAACAAATGCTGCATCTCCCGCTCCCACCATCCCAAGTGTGCAAATTTACTGCCCTTCTCTCGCTGCACTAAACCACCTGGACAAACACCACAAAAGCCAGTCAGTGAGGATTAGGAGGTCAGGGATGCTGCAGATATCCCCAGCCTCAGCACCAGCATGAAATGTTCAGATGGGGAGGGAGTCCTACAGCTGACCCCTCCTGCAGCCCCTCAGACCTGGCAATGAGTCCCCAGCTGGAGGTGGGCTCAGAGCTTGTAAAGTTGAGACCTATACCTGAAAGGAGTGAGGGATTATTCACTGAAACGTGGGTAAAAAACAATATACATAGGTCTGTTGTAAGCTTCTTTTGGTTTTGCTTATTGTAATGAATGGTGGGGGAGAGTTTACTGCAAAACAGAGGACAGGAACAGATGTTGAAGCTCTCTTCCCCTGCAGCCTTCTGTGCCATTACACCACTGGCAGCCTCCAGCAAGCCACAGGGTACCACTCCCTCACTGCTCTCTGCACTGCAACACTGACTGAGGTGTCAGAATGACACAAATTGAGTAGCAGCCACCTTGGTCTTTTTCAACATAGCAGGTTTTAAAGCAATTCCTTTTCCACTTTAAATCAGACCTGTAGCTTCACTGGAGATGGGAGAGGGAAGGGATGAGCACTGAATAGTGATTTAGAAGTGCAAGAGCAAGCCTCAGGCATGACAGCCTTAAGGGCTTCAAGGGACCTTTGCACTCTGCTGTGCCCAGTCTCATTTTGGAGCTCAGGATCCCTCTCCTAAGAGGGCTCTGCATATTCAACCCATCCCAAAACAGATCTACCTCCTTCCAAACGCCCTCTGCCTTTATTCAGGCTTCATGTCATGAGGCTCTGACACCAACCATCACTGACTGCTCCCTCCACAGCTCTGGCACAGCAATTAGTGCCACCAGCACTGCAGCGAGGTGCAGTACATCACTGAGCTGGCTGGGGAGTCGACACACACCACACACATGGGCTTGTCCCTCGCACGCGCTCGGCGCTGGTGAAAGCCAAGGGCTGGTGCGTTTATCAGAGACAGATCCGATCCGGGCAGCAGCTGGGCCAGCTTCCCACACACAGATTCCCCATCCCTTCTATTTAAGCCCTTGCAGCTTTGACAGACACATTTCCAACTCGCCGTGGTGTCACTGCCAGTTCCACTAGCAGCACGAACACATCACTGCCTGCTGGCTGAGCTCACCAGGGCTCTGCAGCCCGAGGACTCCCGGACACGCTGGCACCACGGGGAGAGCTCAGGGAAAAACTGGGTCGTCTGAAAACCATCCTGCCCGAGTCACGTCTATTCTGTGCAGATGCTGTGTCTTGATCTTTAATTAGGACGTTCGCATGAAATCCGGATTTCTGTATCCAAAGCTCTAGATGAATTTTTGTGCAGTATTCTTCCTATCTTACACAATTATCTCTGGTTTGGATCTTGCTAATGACGATGTCAAAACCAAAGGATTAGCTATTGGAATCACTAGGAACACATGCAAGGAGAGGTGATTACAAAGCATCCCTGTTTCCACCGTAAGCCATTGGCATAAGCAAGTAACGTGGGAAAAATCAGCACCAAGTCCTGGGCAGCACCTGGGGGTACAGAAGCAAGCAGAGCTGGGCACCTCCTGCTGCATTCACACCAGCTGAAGGCAGATCCTGCCCTCCCCATCCCCCTCACTGTAGCTGTGCATAACAGCTCTGGGTGCCCATGAGCCAGATATTCAGTGGCACTAAAAAAACCCCAAACCCCAACATCACAAAACACTGAGCAAAAAACCCAAACTTGCTTCCTCTTATAACGCTTCTGTTAATGATCTTTTGTCCATTTGATTTTGACATAATGATCAACAAATCTTTCCCATCCCCAGAAGGAATAACAAGGCTGAAAGCTGTGACTGCACAAGATGATCTGGGTGTTGTCTGATGAGACTTGCTTTGTGTGAGTGTATTATCCACTAGCACAGAAGGAAAACGGCTTAGTCATAGATGCTTTTCCACACTCCCCCTCACATCAACAGGCTTCTGACTCACTTGAGCATGATGTTTTCAAACAGGGGAACACAGCACAAGCCAGCCTGGCGCACACCTTTTTCCCCCACACTCAGGAACCCTGTATCCAGAGAGCACAAATCTGCCTGCCTGCCTGACTCCATCAGCCTGCCTAGTGAGGCAGAACTTGCCACCCGGGTTCTCTGGGGACCTCGTGCCTGCCACCAGCCCCATCCCTGGCAGTGAACGGGACCCTTCCCTGCAACATCTGCAGTTGGAGCCACGGCAGCCCCCGAGCCCCAGGCTGGTCACAGGCTCAGTCAAGCAGCCAGGATGGCTGATGCAGCCCCTCCAGAGATGTCCCTGCACAGCTGTGAGCCCACAGATGCCCCACAAGCTCCCCAGAGAGGGGCTGAGCCACATGATGAGCTGGTGGGGTATGGCTGCAGACCCCAGGAGCACTCCCCCTTATCCTCACCTCATTTTTCAAGATAAAGCTGGTGAAGGTGTGTGAGCAATGAGCACAGGGAGACTCTCCCCCTTCTGCAGGGGTGCTGCAGCTCTGGCAGGTCCCCTTGGTTGTTCTGGTGCCCATGCACACCCCCCGGTGCCAGGGGTGGCTCTGCTGCAGCTCACGATGCTGGGGAGAAATCAGCCACTGCTCTTCCTCCCCTGTGTGTTCAGTTCACCCGTGCTGAGCACAGCCATGCAGCACAGCTCTTTTCCTCATCTCGCTTCCTATTTTTAAGTTGCTGAACTGAAAAGGCTGTTTTTAATGAAAAGAGATGAGCTCTTTGTTAGAAACAGAACAAATCAGGGCTCTTGCACAAAAAAGAAGAATTCTGCAAGTTATTAGAAGTGGCACGTCAAATATAAACTGGATTATGGGCGAGGTGAAGTAATTATTTCTTAGAGAGATAGCATTAAAATAGTAAGTAACACTTTTTAAAGCCCTGATAGACAGATAATGAGCATGGGAAGCTGATGAGCAGACAGGAGCTCCACGGGGCTTGGTAACAGGCAGCAGGGCTCCAATGGAAGCACCAGGAGCCTCTGTGGGACCACCGAGCTCTGGGGGCTGGACCCCTGGGGACGTCTGTCAACAACCAACACCCAGGACGCCAGCTCAGGTTCAGCTGGAGAAAAGCTGGTGGTGAAATCAGATCAGTAGAAATCCAGACTAGTGAAGATAGGAAAAAAAACCAAACCATGCATGCCCAAAAAGCCATAGTTTTTCATTGATCCCATTATTTCTGTGAGATTGGAATTTCCCCCAGAGAGCAACACAGTGGAGCTGTACAAATAATTGATTTTCTTGGCTGGCTGACCAAAGAGAAACAATAAACTTTTTTTTTTTTCCAGGTAATACAAAGTTGGAAAATGCATAGTTGAAATTACATGAAACGTCTTGTTTACTAGCCTACGTTTGAGTTTTCATTAAATGAAAACAAAATCATGTTTACCCCTGAGATTACAATTTTTTTCTTAAAGTGTGGAAACAAAATGTTTCAACTTTTTAAAATAATAGATAGTTTCTGTCAAAATAATGTAATCTTCTCAGCACAGGTTTGAATAATTTCAGTCAGTTTGAGTATGATTTTTTGGAAGCAAATACTGAATTAAAAGGAAAGAAATCACAAATCAGTTTTGAGGAACTTGAGGAAAAAAGCAAATTCCAGTAGGAATCAGGTGGGTTTTAGCTCCTGAGCTAAAGAGTGGCCATGCAGCGAGCAGAGATGGCTGCACTAAAGCACATCACCCAGAAGCATCTCTTGGAGAGCACTAAATGTTAGCAGGTTATTAGAACCTACAGAGCCTTTAGACACCTCACAGACCCGAGCCCCTCAAAAGACTGTGGATTTAGGTACCAGTACACTGCCGAGAAATGAACTGTAATTAGTAAAACAGAGCACAAGTCACAGAGCAGAGCAGGTGAAGTGCCGGCAGTGGCAGTGAGGAGCAGGGCAGGATGGACCCTCTGGACCCAGCGGGGATGAAATGTGGGACACTCATTTGCTTTTCCAGATGTAGGGCAGATGACCAAAATAGAAGGCACGGCGAAATTAGTAGAGCAGAACAACCCCAGTGATAGGTAACAACTCATTCTGTCAGAGCCAGGCCTGTTGACTCACGGTGTAACTCAGCAGAGCCGTTGTCACCACTGCTTGGTGCCAGGGAGGAACCACAGGTCAAAGCAAAGGAATATAGTTTGTGGCAGTGTGCTCTTGCCTACCTTACTTCTGCTTTTCAAGCATCCTTTTGTAAGTTTTTCCCCATTTTTTTCAGCAAAATGCTGGCAAGAAGTCAGATCATACATAACCCTAAAATCGGCTTCATAGGCACCACTGACCCATTTTGCACAGCAGTGCCTATATATGTGACATATACATGTGAAATGGTTAAAAAAAAAATAAGAAGAGTATGTTTATATCTGTTTTTCTAAAATGTGACTCAGCCCCAGCTTCTACTTACTAATTTTCATGCTTTTGCTGCACAGACACACGAAGATTCTCTACAAGCCCGTGAACAAGTGTAATTTACACAAGGCCTTCGATAGGAAGAGGGATGGAGCAGCTGCCACTCCAGAGAGCTGCTTACACAGATCGTTTTCCTCTCAGACCAGACAAGGCGATTGGGAATCTGGGCACAAATGCATTTCTTCACCACCCTCAGCTAACCCTGTAATCCACCAGCCAATCACTATTTCACAGAATCTTCACAGCTACAGCAGCAACCACACGGGTCATGCTGTGGAGGGTATCAGCTGAAGCACTCAATAAGAAAATCTTTCCAATGCCAAAAGATCTGGGATTCCTTCTCCCCAGCAGTGGGAAGTGAGCAAGCTCCAGATGTCCAAGCCTCAGGGGTGAATCAAGCACAACTAGGTCAATCTGGACTGATGCAGTGGAGCTTAAATAAGGAAACCCCCCTGACCAGAAGATCCCTGGGCATTTCAGAGTGTTTGTGCCTTGCTGTTTCTGAGCTGTCCTCCCATCCAAGCTGGTGCCCAGGAACAGACCTCACTCTAGGAATCCAGCCCCACAAGGGGGGAGACCTGGCAACATACCTGAGGTAAAACAAGTCTTCCTGGCATTAGAATGAAGAACAGCAGTAGTGACAGGAAGGACACTGGTGAACCCACAGCACCAAGTGAACGTAGGAGGCTTGAGAGAAGCTTGGAGTCACCTCTAGTAGGTCATAAAATAAGTGCAGAATTACCATGCACCATATGGTCTAAACTCCATGTTTCAAGCTCTGAGAGCTGGTCACAGAGACCTCGTTTACACAGGAGGGAACTCCATACATGAGTTATTCACCCGTGGAGTGCTAACACCTGCTGGAAGGGTGTCCCTCAGGGTGGCACAGCATCTGGGAGCAGACACAGCTCCACTGCCTTTGCCATCCTGGGACTGGCAGGGGGACGAATGCACTAAGGGGAAAGGGGAAAGAATTAGTGAAGAGGGTTTGTCCCTTTCATCTCCACAACAGGCTTGGAGAGCTACAGACAACAAAACAGCTCCCGGAACGGGTGCCTGGCTCCATCATCTGCTCTGACAGAATGGATACAAGTCTTAATTAACTCTTGATACAGGGTGTTGTAATAATGACAAATGGTGCAATGAAAAAAGGAGAAATGCTTTCCACCTCCTGCATTTGACTTCTGCAGGGGAAAAATGGCTCATCCTCTGTATGGTTGTGAAGAAATCCATCACTCAGATTTTCACACTTCCCTTCTTACACAGAAAATTACATTTTAAGAGCCTTGTGCCGAGTCTGAAGTAATCCTATTTGCTTCATACGACAATATACACAAGATGTTTAAGATTTTTTGTCTTAATTCAAGCTTTCTGCTTGACGTTAATTTGTGACACCTGCAGTGCTTACCAACCATGGTCATTATGAGCAGCCTGTGCCACGAGGCATTTCAGATGACTGGGAATTCCACATCTCTGGAGAAAGATGGATATCTCCCTTCCTAAAAAAAATGATGGGGCAAAATGTCTACTAGCATAACTTTACCAGCACTTGACCTTATGCACAGAACTCTCATTTATCCTGTGGGTAATAATGGATGTAAGTGGCATTTAATCCGTATTTTAATGCTCCTTTAAAACAATGTGAAGTCTTTCCATCACTGAAAACTCAGGCCTGCCCATCTGTTGAGATGAAGACAACTGGGAGATGATGAACGTCCTCGCTCACTCTGGGGATCCTCACAGAGCTGCTGTGCAGAGAGCTCCGAGAGCAGCTCAAGCACAAGCAGGGAGGCTCAGGGCAAGGTCACAGCTGCACTTGCAGGGTCTTGCAGCTCCCACCTACACTTCTCTGAGCTCAGCCTGCCCAGCTGGCTGGTGTGGAAACTCACCTTGTGGCACACACGCTCCAAGGCTGCTGTGGGGGATGTGCAAAGGCTTTTGTACTCCAGGTGTTGAATCTTACTAATGAGAAAACGGAGCTGGGGATGTGGGGTGCCCGAGGCCTGGGGTGGCAGACAGAGCGGGACATGTTGGGTCTGAGACTCAGTCTGGCCGTGCACTCAGATGCAGAACAGCAGCTCTGCCTGTGGCAGGTCACAGCCACATTCAGCCACCTCTGCTTGTAGGGAGGTAGGAAAATGCTGAGCTCATCCCAGGAACGGAAATGCATCTGGGTTTATTTCTTACAAACGACCCGCATTTCTAATTAGTTTGAACATTTAGCCATTCTAATTAATGAGCAAACATTATTTGAAAAACAATGTTTAAATATTTTAGTTTAAATTTAATCAAATATTGAATAGTGCTGTAATTAATCTTCTAACTGTTAATGAATGCTTCATGGTTCTCCTGCAGTTTGATTTATAGTGTTGACTTCAGAAAAACTACCCAGGTCTTGATCCTCTGCTGCTGCATTATGGACTCAAATTGAGAACAGCACTCTCCAGCACGGGGGCCAAGATCTGCTGTAAACCAGTGAGCACTATTCAACAATCCTGGCACATACTTTCCTTCACTGTTCGTAATATTTACCACATATACACGTTCTTCATATACCCTCTGACAACTCCATAGGAGAGAACTTTATCAGCCATCTAAACCTGAAGGAGCTCATTGTTTCCTGGGAACCACGACAAGAGCTGACTAGTTCCTGGGTGAGGAACTGTGTCCCTTCTCTTGGCCATTGCCACGAGCACAGGAGTTTCAGTTTGTTGTTACAACACTGACAACCTCGATAAAAGAAGCATCCAGTTTAACAGCTGGATGACACACAAGGCTGGCCTGCAGCCCACTATGGACACGGGGCAAAAAGCTTTTCCAAAGGCAAGATGACTAGTGAGTATTTCAGCCTCGGGGGGAGAGTAGGTCTCAGTATTTCAAATATTCCTCTGCATTTGTGTCAGCAAATGAGCTGCCCGGTCACTACACAGAGTTTCTGGGTACAGTCTAACCAGTGGTCATCTCTGACCAGGTGCTTTACAGAGCATCTTCCAGCCTCAGACAAAACAAAGACCAGGCACCTTTCTAAGCAGAGTTATTAGACTTGTAAAAAACCCATCCATTTTTCATTTCATTTAAAATTTTAATGAATGTCTTCAAATTATCAGCACAAGCTTGAAAATGCATTAAGTTCTTCCCAAGACACACCAACTAGACTGAATGGTATTTGCCAATAGGATAGCTGTCTCGTAGCAGCCTTTAAACCTGAACAGCTCACCACCTGTTCAGAGTGGAATTAAACACTTCTTCCTCACATGTCTCTATTTTCCTGCCTTTATCTCCTTTTTTCTGTCTTTGCTCCTTGTGGCTGATGGGACTGTGACCAAAGCAGGGCAGACAGCAGGCAAGCACTCTGAGTTACCCTGTCCTCCATTCCCCACTCACGTCTTTATATCACCAGCATTATCACTTAAAACCAAGCTGTGCTGCATGCGGGTATGCCCCAGGGGAAGAAACGTGTCTTTGTGAATGAATAACTCTTAATGCTACTTAAAAGAAGTTATCTTGACAAGTTGACATGTAAGATTATTTGTCCTACAGTGCAGTGCTCTGCAGTGAGCTCAGACTGGAACACAGCATGCAGTTCTGAACATCCTCACACCCTCAGCTGGGGAGGTCAGCAGAGCTTCACTGAAATCCAGGCACCTGTCCCCAACCAGCCAGCTGAGGATCAGACTCCTGTCCACAGATCAACCCAGCTCCACCTCTCCATCACCTGCTTCTGAAGTGCAGAGTCAATAAGCAGGAGCTTGGTTCTGAACATTTACCAAACCAATGCTCACACAAAACACCGAGTTTAAGTCACCAGCCTAATGCTTGCCACAGTGACTCCTCTGTTAGGTTCCATAATGTGGAGAAGCCAAATAATCTCTATAATCAGGAATAAACTGTGGGTTTAATTGACTTGTACACAGATGTATTAAAATTGTTGTAAAACAGGAAAATTTAACACTATGAAGATATACTCCATCATGTATTATTTATCCCCACACCATTAGCTCATTAAATTAGGAATGCATAAAGTAGTCAGTGCTCGATAACTGAGTCAAATTAATACACACTTAATTAAAATACAAAACGAGCTTTCAGCAATTCCATTTAATCTGCTCTTTTACAGGGCGACTGCTGGGTGGGGATGGCTGCAGGCTGCCCTGGGGTGCTGGGGACCTCCCACAGCACTGGGTGGCACGGGGACAGACAGGGGACCCTCCACACACCCCAAAATCATCACCTCTCTTCACAGGTCTGCACTGGGGCACCTCATCCCCGTGGGCACCACCCCCACTCCCACACCCAACGCGTTTGTTGTGTCCAAGGCTGTGCAGCCTCAGCTCACTAACCTCAGCACCAGGATTTTGTCTGCTTCTGACCCCAGCTCCAACCCGAGCATCCCAAACCAGGACAGCTGTATTTCTTACAAGCTCACAGTACATTTGCTCCTGAACACAACTTCCCTTGTTAAATTAATGAGCAATGACCTGGTTGAGAGACAGCAACTGTTCCAAGCACACACAGCATCTTCACTAGACAAGGTTAATAAATATCTCAGTACTTGGTTCTTCCCTCTTTACATTTGCCATCAGACTTCTGGGTATTTTTTACTCTTTCACTTTACACAATTCCAGTGACAGCTACGTACGTTAGCCACAGGAATGTGGTCTCTGCTACTTCCAAATAGTAGAATAAATAGGACTTAAGTTCAAAGAAAAAGAAGGAACAAAACAAAACAACAAAAATCAACCACGTATCAGTATTTTAGTTCAAATGCGAGTTTCTCAAAGTAACTTGTTTGGATTTAAAAGATGAAAAAAACCCCACAGCTTTATTACAATCCTGTAGTACAATTCCATAGATTCCCACTAGAAAAAGCATGGATTCCTGAAGACTTTCCAAATGCTTCTTTCAAAGAACAGGTAAAGAAACATAATCCCTCCTCGATCAGTCCTTACCACACCTTGCTCCTGGGGGTAAGGGAAGAGGATTTCACATCTGGAAGCCAGCAGCAGCTCTGGACCCCTCCAGCAAAGCCCCCTCAGACCCCCTGGGCTCTGCTGCCCTCCTCTCCCAGACAGACTCTTCCCTAACTGCTCTTGCCGCTTCTCCACCCCTGCTGTCGGTAGCCAGTAAACGCTGCCCACAGAGAGCAAATCCCATTGACATGTTTCCCTTTCTTTGTTTAATTGGAGGCTTCATGCATGTGGCTGGCTGCTCAGGCTGCCAGGGTGTGGGCATTCCAGCTGGCCCAACAGCTCTCACCTGGAGAGGATGCCAAGGAGAGTGGGGCAGAGGCTGGGGGGTTTGTTTCAGGGCCCCCCTTCCCCCTTATGGAAGTGACCAGGGTCTCTGGTGCAGAAAGGAAGAAGATACCCCTTTGTCCTGTAAACAGCAAGGAATAAAGCCTGTCCAGAATCCTAATATTTATATACCCCGTGTAGCAACAACAACAAAAAAATATATATTCTGAAGGAGAAAAAAAATAAATAAATATGGCTTTAGCTCAAGGAAGCTGAGTTAGCCAGCCAAAGAAAACCGTATAACCAAGAGATAAATGCAGATAAATGCACCGTGTTCCCTGCATGCTTAAAAGTGCACAAATGTTTATGCATGAGATAAAGAGCAAGAGTAGTAGAAGGTTTATGTTCCAGACATTTCAGCCCTAGAGCAAACTACTGCTATTGTTCTTTAGTTTCTTTGAAGTTGTGATATAAATTAAGCACGTTAAGTTGAACTGCAGTGCACACTTCACAGCTTCAGGACTCCAGCAGGGGGAGGATCTCCAGCCTTTAGACACCATGCTCTTTCTGAGGGTACACTGTCCCCTCCTGCCCTCCAGCAGAAAGGGCTGGCTGCTGGGACAGCTGGGGGTTCAGGGGCTGAGAGGGGCCTGCAAAGATCTCTGAACATCTTCTGCTTTCTCAAGTGGCTGAAAACAGCATTTTCTTCACATAACTTGGGCATTCCCTGCATAGCCTGCTGTCGTTTAACAAACAGCAAACCTGGAGGTCAGAGGCCATAATTTATGGCAGCTTTTAAGTCTGTTCAGGCTCTTTTAAATGAAATGACATTGAGGAAAAGAGAGCAAGCTCAGATTATGATAATACTGTGTTTTAAGCAGAATAATTTAAGGCTTCTGGAAGACAAGTATTGTGATAGCAGGGCGAGGGGATGATATGCTCACTGACAAACAGGCTTCACAGGGCACAGAGCAGGGCCAGCTCCACAGCAGGGGTCAGACATCAGCACAGAGGGGTGAGGAGGTGCAGAGCCCAGAGTCAGCTGGCAGACAGGTGCCTGCACAGGGCCTGAAGCAAATGTGACCATCACAGGACACAGGGAGCACCCCAGGGCTGGGAAGCACCCAGCACTAGATCAGTGGAGAGATCTGAATCACCCAGAGCCCTGTAAACACATCGGAGAGATCTCCAGAGCCTGCACACTCTGGATTCCTTTTACCATTGCAAACCAGCAGGAGCAGTTGTCTTCAAGAAGGGTGTGATGAAGAGGAGCGTATCTGCCCACGGAAGTGTTCTGATGCAAGGCAAGAAGGTGCTCAGAAGAGCCTAGTGTGGGCATCTGACCCCAGGAAAGCAGCTCCTGCTAGCACAGCACAAACCCATCAGCCTGAAGACACCTCAGAGTAGGTCCCACTGCCATCAGAAGTCTGACGGCCAATTAGCTTAAACCACAGGATCTGATCTTTTCCTACCATGCCTGCTCAGCTCCAGGGATCACTTTCATTAACATTTCCTCTCATACAGCATGGCTTCCTAGGGAGAAAGTACTTTTTCCAGTAGTTTTACACTGGGAAGGGGAGGTAAAGACTGCTTTTCCCCAATCAAGCATTTCTCCCCTCTCTCTCTGCTACACAAGATCTTTTAGCTGTAGCCTTAGCTTTATTGCATCTTGCAAATGGCTCTGCTCTCCAGAAGGCAAGCTGCTTTTCAATGAGCAAACTCTCAGTGTAATGGATGAAAAACATTATAAATAACTAATAGTGCTGCAAACACTGAAACACTATCCATCTTTCAGTAAACTGCACATGCTTTTTGGGTTTTGTGACTCCTTCTCCAGATCTCCTGGAAGTAGTGTATAAATATAAAATATTGCAGCTATCACCCTTTATTTCAGCAATCAATTTTGTTCTTATGTGATATTCATGTTTTGCAAAAACGTCTCTTTTAAAGGAGTTCAGTCTGCTATTTGAGTGGAGCCAAGTGACGACAGACTGTTGCAAATGGAGAAATAAACGAGGTTGGTATGAAGGGGTTTTACAAATTAATTAATAGTCTGGTTTTCCAAGGAACAAGGAAAATAGGTTGCACTCACTTTTGCCTTAAACAGCCCTTAACGTCTCCAAACATTGGTGACTGTTTTCTAAGCACGACCTCAAACCTTGCTAAGCCTCCACCCCTGCTCCAGTGTTTGCCTCCCTGAGCACCTGGTGCGGGTAAATGACACTGTATTTGTTAAACGCTTGCTGCTTCTTGTTTGGCTGGGCTTCTGTTTGCCTCCTGCTTAGGAAATGGAGCGCAGGGAACTGCCTCTGCTTGGCGAGCTTGCTCTGAAGCCAGCTGGACCTCAGGAACAGCCCAGAAGCGCTTCTGCAGTCAGAGCCATGAGGGGCAGCAGCAGCTCCCTGCCCAAGCGCCTAGCGAGGGTCAGCGAGCCGGGAGATGGGGTTGCTCAAAATTACTCATATGAAGACCTTTATAGGACA
>JANHGL010021655.1:0-11702 GCA_024611195.1 Ceyx melanurus
TTCCTGGGAAAATATAATTTTACTAATTTCTTTAAAATCCCTATTTTCTCCCCAGTCAGAAGCTGTACTAGTTAAACCACAATCACCCTTTATTATTATTATTTAAAATGTTAGTAAAAATACAGCAAAAAGGGTGTGTGATTGATTTCCATTCAATATTGCCTTATTTAAGATTTAAACAAAACTGGTTTAATATTTAAATAAGAAATAACCTGGTTTATCCTGCTTCTGATCTCATCCCATAGCCATCTCAAGTCTCTAAGCCCAGATGTTTGTCCCATTCACAGGCAAAGCTACAGCCAAGATCAGAAAACTGGCTAACAAGGAGCCAGATGTCCCTGTTGAACCCTCATCCAGGGTCCAATTAGCCTCTCTGCTTCCTATATGGTCACAATGAATTACAAGGAAAATATCCAGATAGGTCAGCAGACTTCATATGGAAGCAAGAAAAAAAAAAGGCAAATAAAAAACTGAATAGTTTCATTTAGTTAATTCATTGTGTAGCTTGATTTTATTATTGAATATATTTGAAAGCTGTTCTGGCCAAGATTGTTGAGGATTTAAAGGAAATCTTTCTTTAATAAATGTTACAAGTTCCCTGTGCCTACCACACAGCTCTTTAAAAAGTTCTGCAAGGCACAATATGAGTTTCTGTTAACTGAAAACTTCTGCATTGAAATTCAGATTCTAAATGTTTTAATTCTCAGTACACTTACACTGAAACTTTTACCATAGTAAAAGACATGGAAATAGAAACAACAAACTGATAAACCTAAACTAGCTTTGAAATGTAATCCCATGCTTTTTTGGGAAAAAAAATATTAATTTTAGCTTTGTCATTCTCTAAATTCACTTCACATTATCCTGTGGATAAACATGATCTACACACAATGAATTTAAGGAGTATTTCTCTATCCCAAAGACAAGTCTTTATCTACAGAATTTAATTATTCTCCAATTTTCACATGAACAATTAAACTTTGAAATCAAATGTATGTTGGAAGGTGAAGAGGGGAAAGTCCTTATCAATAATTTTTAACAGCATGTGAGACAAGCACATCAACCTCTCTGTGACAAGGTCTTCTGGCAAAGAAAACAAGAAATATAAGAAGAAACTCATATTCTGCCATATGCAATTTCTGCCAATGTAAAGCAGCAAAGTCATTTCAAGATAGCACCCAACTAGAGGAGTTGTGTAATTATGGCCAACAAAATCAAATCCAATCTAGTAAACAGATGCATCAGTGACAAACATCTAAGTCTGCAATAAAGTGTGCAATCATCTGTGGGGAAGTGCTGTCTACATACTGAGTCTGGTGTAAATTGTATTGAACTGCAACTAAATTAAAAAAAAAAATAGATTAGATGGCAAGAACTTTGAGATTAGATCATCTAGATTGCACTCAATCCTAGAAATTTCTTAGGGTAACTGCTCCTAAAAAAGCAAATGCACTAATACAGCCCACAAACCAGCATCAGTGCAGGAGGCAGCTACCTACAAGCACTGAGTCCTACTGTCAGTAATTCATCATACTTCCACCTGATCCCACAAGAGCTCTCAAAACAACATATTCTCCATGACCAAAAATCTTACATAATATGAAGCACATTCACAGGATGATAATCCTCTCATGCCATGAGCCAAGACAACCACTTTGGGAGGGAAATAAAAGAAGTTATCACAGGAATTCTACTTAAAAAGTTAAGACATTTTAGTCCCTTAATCAATTTGAGTCCAGTAATGTACAACATTTAAACCAGCTGTATTCACATGACTGCTTTAACTACCTTTTTTCTGTCTGGGCCTTTGTATCAACTAGTTGAACTTTCTGCATAAAACAGACCTTGGAAAATTGTCTTTAAGTCATTCAGTTTCAGAATTTCCACCCTGAAAAAGATCACCACAGTGTCACTCCAGCTGTTGCTAACAACATTAAAACTTGTGCCCAATTTGTGAATATTTAGGTTAAGGTAACTGGATGTTGCACCTTTGCTCCACTCAAGAACTCTTAAGTATGCCATTTTTTTTCCTCCCTGCAATTACTAATCAAATAAACCCTTGATGCTTTCTTTGTAACTATACCAAGAGCTCTTCAGGTCTCTCCTAACACATCAGTTTCAATTGCAGTCATTTTCTTGCCTTAGCTGGGAAAAGCTGCAGTTCATACTTTCTGAACTGTGAGAGTCAAAACAGAGCCTATTCCAGTAGCTGTCACATTAGCACTAAACTGTAAACTCTCCAGTCCCACCTGATATTCCTCTGATCACAGATCCTTTCTGGCTGACACTGCACTCAAAATTGATGCTCTTAATTGCCTGTGAGTTTCATGTCCATTTGCAGAGCCACTGCTCTGCACAGTATCTACTTTGTCAGGTCTCTCACTCCCCTTCCTGTAACTTTTTACACAGTGGATGGTTCTGGTAGATTAATTAGCATTTTCCTTTTTGTGTAACTCAGCCAGCTCTGTACTAGTGAACTGGTTTTATTACTTGCCATTCCATCTCAAATTACTGGTAGGGTATGAATGATGCTACAGTTTCTTCCTTACAGATTATTTCTTAGGTCCAAAAGCAAAATTATGCACCTTTTAGAACAAAAATAAGGGGGAAAAAAAAAAAAAAAGTAAAGGCTCATTTGATGAACACAAGTATTATATTTTGGGGATTTACCAGTTATCAGGTCAACATTAACAATGTTTTCTTAGCCAGAGATGTCAAAATATTTTACTCAATACCTATTTCAAGTCTACCTCATATAGCAAGTCAGAGAAAATTAATGACAAAAGACAGAAAAGAGACCTCCTGAAGATTCCTGTTATTCCTCAGAGACTAGCAACTTAGCTCTGGAAACTTGTTAGTATTTCTACCTTGCCCTTATCACAAAACACTTTAAGACTGGATTTCATCTCTTTTTTTAAGTGATGACAAAAGCAAGATGCTAACATTGTTTCTACTACAGAGATATGATTAAAAAGTTATGTTTTAAAATGGAGGCAGAAAAAATTACATTACACTGTGACATACTGTTCCTTTGCAACTCTCCTCATTACAGTAGCCACAGTAAGGAAATGGTTGTTCCAAAATACTATGGGGATTAATTAACCAAGTTCTTTAGGCCTCATTTTCCACTCATTTAAGTGCAATGTAACATTACTGCATGTATGGAAACACAAAGACACAGAATCTTACCAGACCATCTCTTAACCCATCTGATAAAAAGAGTGAACAGTGGGGTCTCTTGTCAGTCACCTGCTCAAAACATCTTGCCTCCCTTCCCAGTAACTTGGGAGGACAAGATTTTCCAACTAGACATCACTCTTGAATATGAAGGGAATAAAATTCCTACCTGTGCAAGAGCAAAAGGAGGGGTGCAAAAGTGTAAGTAGAGAATTCCAGGCTATTTCACTGGTTTTCAGGGTTTTTTGCAATTGAAGCTCTGTATGAGGACAATAGTTGAGTACCAGACTCAGGAGATGTCCTTGTATGATTCAGAAAGTGTTTAAAACTTACAGGATCAGTCACTTACTTGTGAAATCCATGCAATTTTGTTCCCTATATATTCAATACCATAGTCTTTCCACTTACTACAGATGAACTGCAGAATACTGTTTTCACAAAGCAACACTTCCAACAAAAACATCAATAAATAAAAATATGAACCAGCAATATAATTATAAGAGTCCTCTGTGCATACAAGTGCAGGCATAAAGCTCTGATTTCAGAAAAGGGATAAAATATTCAGCAAAAAAATTGGCAAGCCACGACTGCTCTGGTTAGCATCTTTTAATAGTGCTGAAGTGATACAGCTCATGTCAAAATCTAGACATTAATTCCTGTGTGAGTAGGCTCAAATGGAAAACCACACTATTTCAGTGAAAAAACAAACCTAAACAAAATAGGTAAAACAAGCAGAAGCAGCCCAGGACTAAGGAGAATTATTTTACTACTAGCAAAATATTCTTGGGATAAAGGAAAATCTTAGATTTTTTTTTCTAGGGTATTTTCATTGTTGAAAGTTAAGGAGTAGATGAAAGGTGTTCAAGAAAGGAAATAGAATCTTCTACCACTGAAGTTCCAGCAGGAACACCTGCAGTCAAGGTCTGGGGACTCCTTCACAGTTCAAGCAGAAACAAGATGAGGATAACAATCTTACTCAATATAAAGAAATGCTTCTCTCAAGTGCCACATTTAAGTGGAGAAAAGATTCATTTTTCTACTTCAACAAACTACTGGCAAAGCATAAGGCTAGAAGCATCAGTGTTGGGAACTGCCTTTCATTGCCAGGACAAATTTTCCCCTTACTGAAGAACTATTAAATGAACAATTTGTCTGTACTTTGAGAGGTTTTTCCCTGGAAGAGACTGTGAAATTGTAGAAAAGCCTGACTTCAAAACCAAACACAGTTAACACTGCATGTTGGGTGCCTTTAAATTACTATTTTCCACAGCAAAGTTATTACAGCATCACCTCCTCTCTCAGCCAAAACAGAGGCAGAGCTTTTTCTTCCAAGTTCTGCACAGTTTCAATGGTACTTGGCTTACTGGATACTTGACACAGAATAGGTAGAAAGAGCAGGGAAAACAAATGGAAACTGTCAATAAAGAGTTTGCCTCTTCCTAGAAAGCAGCCATGACCCAAACAGGGGTTAAGGAACTAATTGAGGGCCATCAGGGAATGCAGAGCAGTGAGTGGAAAAGGGACATGGGTATCAACTGCTATCTTGACTAGGAGCAGGAGGCAGCTCATCAGAACCTGACAGATTTTATTGCTTCTTTTTGCTTTCAGAAAAGCAACCCCAAAGTGTAAGTTTAATAGGCTGGCTGTTCCATTCCTGCAAAGTCAGAAGCTAGCAGCAGACATAGGAAATCAGGATTCCAAGTAAAAATAATTTCCTTATAATTAGCTTATGTGCAATAGAGAGGTTAAATTAACAGATCTTCTATATAGCCAATAATTACACTTTTCCAAGACATAAACTTACATGCAAAAAGCTTACCAGGTCTAGCTATTAGACTGAGTTGAACCTGTTACCTTACAATCCAAAACCTAACTTGGAGTTATTAGAACAATTAAAGACACATATTTCCTTAAGCAGAACAATGGTAAAGAGAAACCTTCAGAAAATCTATTTAGAGATCTAATAGAGATAAATAATAAATAGAGAAAAATAATAATCTAATAAATAGAGATCTATTTTACATCCTAGCAAACAGAAGACAGAATAGTCAGGGAAACTGCAAGTTCCCAATGTCAGAGTTCTAAGAGCAGTGTATTTTGGGAAGTGGATGCAGCACTAGGCCACAAGTGAACATGGTTTATTGCCATTTGCTACAGCTTCATTTGGACAGTCTCCCATTAATACACCTTCATTCTCCCAACCTACACCAGTCTTGAGCTTCATGGGAAGAAACAAAGGACTCCACCCACCTAGAGACTTAGCATTTCATACCAGCATATTCATATTACCATTATTTCCTAATACCAATAATTGAAATTAGGTTTTAGCTCTTCCACTCCATGCTTTTTAAAAGCTATTTTGAACATTAACATCCTAAACCTCTTAAAAAGTACATACAGAATTTATACCCTTTGCTGTGATCCTATGATCACATACTTCCCAATTTTTTTTGTATTTGGAGATCCTGACAGCAAAGGAACAACAACAAGAAAGCAAAACAAGCCCACAACAAAACTAAACCAGAAAACTCACTTCAGAAACTGCCAAAAACATGGAGCAAATGTAAAGCTACTTTATCTAAAATTTCTAAACTTAAGTAAATTTAATTGTAACCCCAAACTGAAGGTCCTAGTACTAGTAAGACTTGGAAAGAAGTTCTTATATAAATTAGAGAAGCATAGAAATTTACTTTTTCCATTTCTTTTTTTGGTTGTTGTTTCATTTTGATCCAGAGAAAAACTTTTAAGAGATGAATGGCTTTGAAAGCAATAGTATTTATCTTAAAAAACAAACCATCCACTAAATCCCTCCTTTAGAGCCACCCAAACTGCCAACATTAAAGAGGGAATAAATCACCTCTTGTACACTGGGCTGCTGGATGGTGTGTGAATGTGGCTGCTCAAATCACATTTCATGCAGAGCCTACACTCACTCACTCCTGATCAGACATCTCTCACCCCAGCTCTGACCATGCAGTCACACTCATGAGCAATTATTTAACATTAACAGCAGCTAATACTAACTAAATAGAATCTTCTTCAAGCCTTTGCTAGGCTTCATGACTCTCACACTTGCCTCTTTCCCATGAAGGCTGCCCAGGCAGCTTCCACCCTCCTGTGCCTCCCTTCACACAGGATTTCTCAGTGATCATGCTAATTTCAGCAGTGGTTACTCTCTTCCACTGTGAAGGTTGCTAAGACAGGAAAAAAAAAAGCTCTGCTTCCAGCTGTTTGATGCCTCTTTGCTATGAGGACTCTAAACTCCTTCAGGAGACATTAGCAACAAAGCAAGGCAACACTTCAGGATAGAAATTCCCACCAGTATTCAGTCAGTCTCCAATACCTGTAGGATTTTGTTATCTTAGATATTCATTATAGTCAGTACTAGTGATTACTGACAGTATTAATTGAAAAAAAAAAAAAAAAAATATATGCAAAAGAAACATTTGCAAAAGCTCAGTTATATTTTGGAATTTCAGTATCACAAGCTCTAATCAAATTTCATGAAAACAGCCCACACAGTAAACACTCCAGCAGAATATTTCATCCTGTGTACAGGAATGCTCTCCATTTGTTATTTTAAACAATGCAATAAGAGTTTGGCAGGAAGCAAACATATATTTTCCAAGTCTCTTAAACATAAATTCAGCAAAACAGTCTTTTCTTCACAATAAGAAACAAACAAGTACACTGGGCTTAACTGAACTAGAATTATTTTTCACAAAGAAAAAAATACTGTTACTCTGCTCCATACATTTAACTGGAAAGAAACATTATTTTCCCTTTTGACCAAGGGTTATATTTTGCAATTTTTACTCCTCAATAATCTACCTCCCTTACAGTATTCCCAAAGGCACCCTTCTCATCTGACTTCTTTGTTTCCTTCCTGAACACCAGGATCACCTCATTTGTGCACTGAAACAGACCTGTAAGAATCATCTGTGCTCTCAGTCCTCAAGCAGGAGAGCTCTCAAATCTTTGTACTTCTCTTTTTTCTTGGATGGAAACACTTTTCCACATCTACAAGACCCTTCCTAGTTCTATTCCCTGTAAACAATGCTTGGCTCTAAGTCCCTATTTGTTACTGTTAAGGAACTTCACACTTGAGTTGGTCTGGCAAGACCCCCTAATCTCTTCAAACTCCACCCCTGCCCATAGCAGCTGACCTATAAAGCAGAGATGCACCGAGGGGGGTGGCTCTTCACTATGCTCTGAACACTTGCATACAGAAAACAATATCCCCATGCACCAGGGCCTGGAAGCAAGAGCAAAGTTCCTGCAGCTCTCTGAAATGCTGGGTGTAGCAGTGCTCTCCACAAGGCACAGATGTGCCTGAAACTTCCAAGGTGAACTTGGAAGTCTGTGTGCACAGAGGTCCCGGGATACAGCCTCTTTCCACAGAACCCATGCAGTAAGCAAGTCTGAGAAATGCTTTGTTTGCACTGGAGCAGTGTGGAGGGCTTACCCAGAACACACGTTTTAAAACCTTAATTGAAAGCAATTGAGTTTCTTACCAGGGATTACAGCTCTCCAAACACAAAAGATTCTGCCATGAGCATGACAAAAACAAGCTGTAACAACAAATACCTTTATGCAGGTGCTGAAGGTATTCACAAGAGGAGGTTCTACCATTTCTGAGTTATTAATTTGCAATCAATGTAATGACAGCCTTGACATTTTCTAGGCGTACATGTAAATCTTTAAATAGCCAGTTGTCTTTACCACAAAAAAGAGAACCAGTGATGACTAAATGAGTCCCAAGTACCAGCCTGCTACACCCCTGAATCCTCCTGCTCCACTCCAAAAATCTCCAAGAGATTCACAGGAGGGCCTTTTTAAACACTGACATGAAAAGGGAGAGATTATGTTAACTCAGCTTTACGTTCAGTAGTAAGACTTTCGTCAGTAGTAAGAGGTTTTGTTCTGGTTTGTTTTCTAAGATGAGAGGAAAAAAAATACAGGTTTTTTTGTTTGGGACTTTAATGCAGACTGAGGAAATAAAAGATTTTTTCAAGGAGGTTTGTATTGTAAAATTCAGTAAGATTACAGGAAGGCAGTAACACTTCTGTAGTAGTTGCAAATCAAGCACCACTGATTTAAAATAAATGCATAGCAATTACAAAAACAAACAAAAATCAAACTTTTTCCCCTGCTCAGAAGACTGCAAAAAGAAAAGAAGCCAGAGAACTACAGAAGCATCAAAACCAATTACTAATCCTCAGTCATGTTGAGTTCCATGAAAAATTTGATGTTTTTTTGGTTGTTTTGTTGTCTTTTCTCCACTCTGTCTGTAATTGCAAAGCTAAGGCAATACTATAAAAGTAGCTCAGTGTAATTCAATTAACAGGGAAGACAGTCAATTGTTAGATGATGCAATTTAAAATGTTAAATAAAAAGTGTCCATAATAACACAGCATTTCACCTGTATTCTGACACCTACCTGTAATTTAGACTGAAACTTTCAGTAAATAAGACATTTTAAATCCTCCTGTTCACATCTGCTCAGCTTTTACTACATACAATACATGGGATTTTAACACAGCTTTTGGTTGAAGAGATTTTAAAATAAGCTGAAACTGGGGACAAACTAACCTTACAAACAACACACACACACAAATCAATTCTTATTCCACTCAATGTACAAATGTTAATATTTTAGAATTAGTAATTTTCCTCAGGCTGTTAAGTTAGTTCCTTCTCTCAGTGTATAACATATGCTGTGCAAAGGACCACTTTCAGATCAGAATAAATGACATTTTCCACGGTGTTAACAGCCTGGAGAAGGAGCAGGTACAGTGGGATAGTGTTCCTCCCACTTACAAAACTACAAAGAATTCATTTTTCTTCATCACTGCTATATACATCCATGTTTCAGGTTGTTCTCCAACTCCTAAATCCACCTGGACTCAGTGAAAACCTCAAAGCATCTTAAAAAGAATTCTAACATAAATAAGCAAATATATCCCCCCTACAGAGCTTCACCCTCCAGATATTCTCATTTATGCACAACTCCACTACTAAATGTACCTGCTCTGATGCAGAAAGAATTACTAATTGTAGCAAAACCAAGGAAAACTTCAGGAGGATGTAGAAGAACCTGTGAGCAGGTGACCAGGAACTGGAACTAAGAGAGGACACCTGGGTGTCCTGGGAAGCAGCACAGAGCAGCAGCCTCCTGGCCTTGCATTTGTTTCTGAGATGACTAGATAATGAACATCAGTCCACTAACAAAAGCTACATGGTTTTATAATCCATCCACAAACCTATATCCCATTATCAGAGGTCTACAGAGCCTCTGTATTAATCTAAAGAGGGAAAACCAAATAGGAGTTGTGTTCTGACACATCTGTGTAAACAGACCTGTGGTGGGGAACTAGCATTTCCTGAAAGGTATTTACAGGTTATTTTCTGTATTTTCCTTTAGTCCTTACAAGTAAAAATAGTTCAGCAATAAATGTATCTGCACTGCATGCTCTTGAGTTCACAAAGAACAAAGCAGCACTAATCTAAAGCTCCCTACTTGAGTACTTCAAGTTTATAGCTTGAAACAAAGTCCAAACACAGGACTTACACATCAGAAAGTATGTCAGTAATGGCATTTGCTCAACTGCAACTGTTACCACTTTTTACTAAATGGAAAAGCTTACTCTTTCATTTTTCTAGGAAGCTGGGCTAGAAAATAACGTGTTAAAAAAAATACTGGAGAGAATACCCCATAAATACACAGGAGGTTGACTTGACTGTCAACTTCCTTTGCTAAGCTCCTCCCAAGAAAGGCTCTAGGAAATGCTGCCTTTGATGATCTTTTCCTGATGGTTAATTCTACATAGCAGCTAAATATGAAGATTTTTTACATTTTCCTATGGTGCTTAGTCTAAGAAGCACATAACCACACAGTACAGAACCACAACACACAACAGTACTGACACAAAAGTCTCTAAACTGGTAATATTTGTTGTTAGTGAAAAATCCAGCATAGTATTGATGTTATCAAATGCTGCAGAGTGTCTAAAGTGAAATGTAGTCCAAAAAAAAGGCAAAAAAAAAAAAAAGAAGATAAATTTATTTAATCTCTGTGGTTATAAGAAAAAAGAAAATACCTGTGAAATTAGAAAAGAAATGTTACAATGCCCAAGTGATTGTTTCCAATGAAACCTGCACTCTGGCTTCACTGCAGCCTTCCAAGCACAAGGCACACATAGAGCAACACTTTCAATACCCGGGTGATAACAGCTACGTTTGAATACTGATGAGAACCTCGTTAATTGCTTAAATAAAGGTTAATTAAAGTCAACTCACCACCATCCCTCTCTCTAACTCGGTGAGTATGCACACTTTTGGCTTTACTGTGCCCTGTGTTGTCACCGTATTTGTTTTCAGGGCTATCAGAGCGCCGCAGCATTTTGTTTGGCGGTGAAGGGTCCGTGGCGTCCCGCATCTTGTCATGCCGGTGATCACCACCACCGGGGTGACTCTTGGATGAGTACTTAAGAGCCTGGAACAGATCACAAAAGAACAGGCACTGTCATAGAACCGGTGCTAAAACGCCATTGCTGAAGTTTAGAGCTTTCCGAATCACTTCTTTTTAAAGTTAATTTATTTGTTTGCTTCAAGTCTTTCTAATTTTAATTACCAGCGAAGCAACAGGTTCTGTAATTAGAACTCCAAAGCATTTTATCCCACTATTACATGCCACTTAACACTTGCTGGTAAGAAAAATCTATTAGGTGCCACTTAACACTTGCTGTAAAGAAAAATTTCCTTTCTGTTATCTTCTCACTGATGGACTACACACTCTCAGAAGTAAATGGGCCACAAAACTGCTGCACTTCTGGGAAAAAAACACAAGTCTCTCCTTGGTATGAAGAATATAAGCAGAAGGTACACTGAATCAGTGTAAACTTTTACTATCTCCTCCCTGCTGTAGCCAAGACCACTCAGGTTTCACCACTACCTTGAATTTCTGCGATGTTATTTTCAGGACTAACAACACTATAGCAGATATATTAAAAAAAAAATCTAGAAGGCCACAACATGGGATATGAAGCTTCATTTTGAAGTATTTCCCAAAAAATTAAATTTTCCGCCTTGCTCTGTGCTGCTGCTTTATGCTGCAGTGTGAACTTCCAAATGGAAAGAGTTTGCACTGACATGAAGTGCCACTGACAGCTGCCTTGGACTGGCAGGTAACACTTCACAGTGATACAAATACACAGAAATCTAATAAAACAGGTCACTTCTGTGCCCCAAGAAAAGCAGTATCACAATAGCATTTCCCAGATTCAAACTCTGAGAAATGTTGGGGGTTTTTTTTGTTGTTTCCAGTAGGCACAGCCCAGGAATACTGTATCTACCTTACAGAAACTGAAGTTATTGTCAGCAGCTTAAAAATTTGACTGTTTCTTCACATGCCTAGCAGCTGGCAACTGCAAAAAGTAAGCCTTACTGGCAACCCCAGTTATTCAGGGTCTAAAACCATGCTCAGGTTACAGTCCACAGTAGCAGTTTCGGGGAGAAGAAAAGAC
>JANHGL010021656.1:0-11610 GCA_024611195.1 Ceyx melanurus
CCCCTGTCCACCAGGACCCCCAGGTCTCTTTCTCCAGAGCTGCTCTCCAACAGCTCAGCCCCCAGCCTGTGCTGATCCATGGGGTTGTTCCTCTCCAGATGAAGGACTCTGCACTTGCTCACACAAGTGTATATTGTATGGTTTTATTAGCACATGGTTTATTATTAGCATATTTTATGGTGTTTAGCACTTCAAGACATCCTGGGAAGTGTCTGTGAAGAGAGCAGCTGAAGAAAGCTGTCTATGTGTCCCAAATGCTAACAAGGGAAACATGCTCCACGAGGTGTTAGGTGTTTTCAATTGAGTCACTTGGTGACTGAAATTCACCAGAGGGACAGCAAAAACTTCCTCCTTGTGTACATTCTCCATCTGAATAGCACTGAGAGATTATAATTACAACCTCATATTACACATGTAATGTTTTAGTTGTCATTGTCAAATGGAAGTGCTGGGCCCTAGTGAGATCAGGTTTCTTGTTTAGGGAAGAGCTGGTACACACATAACATGTGGAGAGATGCAGACCTCTTGTTCTTCACTCATCTTTTTGCCCAGAAGTTTCAGAGAAATTCTCGTTTTTCCCAGCAATACGACTGTAAATGGGCCATATCAGTTTGAAAGAGCTTAATCAATCCATGCTTGCAGATGCAAAATCTATTTCCTGTATTTGCAAAATTCATTGCCACTCATTTGTTTGAATAATACCAGTCACTAATCAGATATTCTCTAAGATGAACAGCAGTGACACAGAGCTGCTGTGTTACTGGGCTGTCATTAGTCTTATTTCAGCATCAGAAGCAATATCTTTCCTCAGTTTTATCTGTCTGGCTTTTCATCTGTGACAAGAGAAATGTATGGACCATGCTTCCCAGTAAGTGGCCTGGGTCTCATTTTCCATGTGTGTTTTTAAGAAGATACCTTCCAGTGCAGCACTGTGCCTGGGTCTCTGTTTCAACCTGGAACAGACCAGCATGGTCTTTGGATCTCCATTTTCCTACCAAGCTCAGACAAACTTTCCTGATTACTGTTTCAAGAATTAGCTCATCCAGTAAAACAGCAGTTAATTTAAGTCTGCAAGTAGCTGATTATTGGGAGAATAATCTGGTTTAGACACGCTGGGTGGGGTATTAACAGCATTAGCGCTTTAGCCTTGGATTGGTAACCTTGTCTCGTGTTGACCTTTGAGATACAAGCAACTCTTTCTTCAAAGTCTACCTTGAGGAGCTGTAAATGATTAGTTCAGCAATCAGAGCTGAATGTTGTCTGCAGAGGACACGCCTGAATGAGTACACAACACAGGACTGAATGAAAAGTAGATGGAAAGTTGCCACGCTGTTGAATTGGGTAGGACCATAGTTTTCACGACATGGGCAAACATCAGATGACTTGATGGTAAGCAAATTTAAATCATAGATTAGCTTCCTAACATTAAATTTCGAAGAGAAATGGATAGCCTTTCAGATGATAATCCTCACTGTGGTTCTGTCATTACATGAATTCTGACAGAAATGGCACGTAAGGTTAGCATCTGTCATGCTCTACAGGGTTTTTGTTCATAAGCTTTGAGGAAACAAGCATGAGAGCAGTAGTTCTATCATATTTTGGAGTGTTCCTAGGCTGATTTAGATTTTCTGTCTGAGGTGGTGGCAAGGGCACCATTGCTGCAAGTGCAGGGCTGTTTATGTTTCACTGACTTCTATCTGGGTCTGAGACATTTGTGGTAGCACTGCTTATAGCACGTTTACTGGCTCCATTTTGATGGGAAAGCCTATTATGGGGCTTAACTTTTCTTTTTACCACTTTCCAGTAATTAGTTTAAGGTACAAATATATTTCCTTTTTCACTTCCAAAAGCACTCAGAATATCCTGGGAGGATTATCGACTGACAAAGCTAAAATTGTAACCTGAATATCAACAAATCTTTTTCATAATTAAACATAGAAAGCACTCACCATGTCACATATATCAGCATGAGTCATTAAAGTTCAAAGCCTGGAGAAAACAGAGCCAAGGCCTAGTAAACAGCAGTGTGGTTACACTGGCATTATGGAGAGCAAATAATTTACACACGTTGAATGTCCAGTCTAGGAGCTGAGCTGAATAGGAATGGGGCTGAAAATGATATGCTTGGACAAGAGGCAGCAATCCAACTCTAGGAGCTGGATTAAGAGCCCAACATATTTTGCTCTTCAGTCATCCAAAGCTCATCTTGCAGTTCACTGATGCAGCCACTGCTGGGAGGGATCTCTTTGCTGAGGAGCAGGAGAGGCTTTTCTGACTGTGTGGGTTCCCAGGGCCAGCTGGAAAGCAGCCATCTGCACTCCAGGAACATGCTCTGCCCTTGGTGAGTGAGCCAGTCCATCAATACATATTCCTTCCACACAGTCTACTGCAAGCATGTGGGTAAATAGCAATTGAATGAAGTAAGATGACATTATTCACTCCCCTAACTAGCACAGGTCATCTTATCTGCCAGAAGATCATTTCTTGAAATCAAACATGCTGTACGTCCCCTGTTTTCATCATCTCATAATTGGATCTCAAACTGTTTGGAAGCATTTCTCATAGTGAACTGATTGGCAGCTGGAGGTTCCAGCTACGGGGGAATGGAGACCTTGCCCTGGAGATCTTTCCCCAGTCATGACAACCACGTGGAGAGCAGTTCTGCCTGCAACACCCGTGAGTTAAACTCTTCTCCCCCTCGGAAAGCAGAGCAGGATTAAGTGAGTAAATCCCCACCTCCACTTTCATCTCCTTGTGGACATTGAGATAATTCCACTCCAGCAGTTACTCAATATAAACCACAGCTCGGAGCTGCCAAAAATTCCTGAAGGCCAGAAGTGAATGTGCAGAGCACGCATATGTGACCCAAGAGAATTACACCTCCAGCAGGGAAAACAACCTGTGTGTATGAGCTTGTGGTTTTTAGCAGGCACAAGTACAGACTGTAGTTAAAAGGAGTATTTTTTTTCTCTCGTCCTTTATTTCTTTCTCCTTGTTTCCCCAAGACCCTGGACTTAAGTTCACACCATATATTTTGTCCTGCAATTGCTACTTTTGAGGGCATCCAGAGGGCTGGATGTGAGGAAAAGGATTCAGCTCATGAAGGAAAAAAAACCTTCTTTTTATTACGTTTTTAGTGTCTCATGAAATTTACTCTGTAGCTGTGTAATGAAAGAATAGGGGCTGAACAGAGGGAATATATCTACTCCTTACAATCCAGCTTGCTTAAAACAAACAAGAAACGTTTTAATTCTTGGAGATTCATGCAAGCAGGTTTACACAAACACTCCCAAAAGAACAAGTGTGGGAGTGGGAAGTACTCTCATGGCCAAGGCAGGGCAGCTCTACCCAGTCCTATCACATTGCAATCAGAACATGTGCTTCTGTTTCTCTTGTAGACAAGTAATTTTTCTTCGTGTCTGAGCGATCAAAAAATATTTTCCAAGTGAGAAAGGAATAAATCTATGTTCCAACTTTCAAACTAAAATCCATACATATATATATATTTTTCTTTTCTTACTGCATGCCCTGGTTTCTAACTACAGTGCAGTGCTACACCATTTAATAATACAAAGCAGTGTCTTGATTCACCTCAAACAGTGTCCAACTAAAGGTCCAGAATGGCTCAATGAAAGGTCAATGCAAGTGCTGAAAAGAAAATCTGATGTCTTGTGTTTTAGGCCTATGTGCTCAGTTCTAAAGGAAAAAATCCAGCCTCACATCCTGGCTTCTCTGAGAAGTAAATTCTAGGATGAGGCCACTTTTGCACCTCGTAGGTGTGTTGTAATCAAAAGATTACAAGCACAGTGCACCTTCCCACTAAGGTAAAATGAAATACAGGGCTGCAATACTTAAAGTGTACAGTGTAGTTCCTCATGATACTGCCAAAGGCATTTGATAAGCCCATCCTCATTTACTGAGCTCTATCTGATCATAACTCTGTGGAGTATCACTGTACTGGAAAAACCTGTACTGTGACTCTATAGCTCTCATGAAACCTACAAAGTTAATAATTCTGAGAGAAAATTTAAATAACTCCATCTATACCTTTGTTGACAGCCCAACCACTTACTTGCCAAGAACATATGAAAATAGCTAGGACACAAAAAATTTATTTCTATTATCCTAATTCCTTATTTGTGTCTTCCCTTTTAGGAGGAAGTAGACTTCCTAGAATGTCATGTTTCTGTTTCTATTCTATTCTATTCTATTCTATTCTATTCTATTCTATTCTATTCTATTCTATTCTATTCTATTCTATTCTATTCCATTCCATTCCATTCCATTCCATTCCATTCCATTCCATTCCTTTCCATTCCATTCCATTCCTTTCCATTCCATTCCATTCCTTTCCATTCCATTCCATTCCATTCTTATTCCATTCTTATTCTATTCTTTCTATCTATTCTAGAGCTAATGAAGTGGCACTTTGTTTTCCCTGCTGGTTACTGATCTGTGTTATGAGATATGACACAAGAAGAACTGCACTGAACATTTATTTCACATGTGGGCTATGAAATGAAGTAAGAAGCTCTGGGCTTTGTCAGAGGCTCGTGGTCACTTGCATGGATGAAATGTGAATTTCATATGAAGGGGATGTTGCCATCCTCTGCTAATATTATTATTTAAAGCAGCAGTACAGAATCTAGATGTACAAAGAATAATGATGTTATTATCATGACAAATTAAGTAATTACCTGAAAAAAATTCCTTAGATATGGTACTGAGAGACATGATTTAGTGGTGACCTGGCAGTCCTGGGTTAATGGGTGGACCTGATGATCCTAAAATTATCTTCCAACCAAAATGATTCTATGATCCTATGAATTCAGAAAAAAAAAAGAAAGCAGCAACAACAAACAAACAAAGCAACCACAACAAGACATTTCTACAGCTCACAAGGTACAGAAAATAACTTTTAATCTGGAATAGAAAGAAAAGTTAAAAGAAAAATTTAAAAACTGTGACTTTTTAAACTCCTGAAACTTCTTCAAATGCGTTATATTCCTCTAGCATTTCAGTCAAGCTTAAATCTTCTAATCCTTTCTCTCTGACAAAATCTCAGAAAGTGGCTCTGCTTAGTGGATTTAAAACTGCTGATGTGAAGCTGAGTTCTGTACATTTGCATAGAAATGTAGTTACAAAACAAATGCAAATGATTTCAGGGCTTTACAAAGTTTAGCATTAGTCTTCTTTCATTGGTTGACACAACCCAGAAGTTGTGTGAAGATAATCAATGTCTGTCTTGACCAAGAAAAACACCTTTCTCATCAAAACAGAACTGGTCTTTTCTTTCTGTAAATGAAATGCTACCTATATCACCTCGGTGTTATTAAATCTGAGGTTTGATGTCATAAACACTTGGTAGGACTGTTAATTTTACGAGGTAATTTTAATCTATTTTAGACTAGCATTTTAAGTATCTCTTTTAATGTATTGACCTTAAACTGAATATTGAGGCAAAATACATAAATAAATAAAAAATTAAAGCTGATTATTTCCTGCTATCCTTTGGTAATTTTTGATGTGCAGTATTTGTCTCACACAGTTATTATGCCCAAAAGGGCCTGTCTCCTGATGGTGTAGAACTAACATTGACTGAACAATTCTGGTCATCCTTCCTAGGATGGGTCTGAAGTAGGAGGAGAAGATGTAGGCAATGTTATAGGATTTTATATAGTCTCAAATAAGGAGATTTCAACCTTATTTACATAGGAACAAAATGCATAAGAAAAAAACAATCATGGAACAACACAGAGTGATGGAACTGAGTGTTATGATGGATAGATTTGATAAAACTGGAGGAAAAAAAAAGCAGTTATTGGAGCCTGTGTTTGGTTTTAGGGTGTTCTTGAACTTTCTTCTCCAGAGGATCTCCATTTACAGGAGGTAAATAAGACCCTCCTCAGCTAGATGATGGTGGCAGCAGAGGCCATTCACTGCACACCTGAGCAGGTAAATTTTAAATTATTCTATACATGCCTCTTTGCCAAAGGCTAGCAAGAAATTAAATCTGTTTTGACACTATTTGGGGGAGTGATTGTGAAAGCAATGCCTTACTTTAATACTATGTTAGGTGGTATTCTGGAAATAAACCCCTAACATTACCTTCCAGTTATGTAAGTCAGAGGTAGGTTTGCATTTGGGAAGTGGCAAGAACTGAGAGACTTTTACATCTCCTCTTTTGCTTCTCAGCATGTAAATCTTTAAATCATCTTTAAATGTGCTGGTTCTGTGCCAGCAGCAGATTGGTCCTCTGCTCCTGTATGAAGAGTTCAGTCCTTTTTGGGAGTTTAAGAAGCTTATGCAGTTGCTAATGACTTCTGTGACAGACAGATGAAGTTTTGGTGTCAGGGCACCTTATATCGAATTTTGCCTCACTTCTGAGTTTGACTTCATGCCATTTCTATTTAAATATTCAATATTTTAAAGTATAATGCAGCGAGCAGGTAGAAAACAAAACAAAAATAAGGAGTCCTGTTTTCTTCTTTGCACCTCTAAAAATTCTAGCCTGCACTGATGCACCCTTAATGAGGAGAAATGGCTTTGGTAGGCATTTCACTACTTTTACTGGTTAAAATTGGCAGTTAAACACCCTCCTTGAACACACACAATTAAAGCAATTATACCATCAGATATTTCTCCTATTATTTAATCTGCTTAAAACATCAGACAATACCATATGCTGAAGTAATTTCTTTTCAGAAGTAATTTAAAAAATCTTCATTATAAGAAAAAAAAAAAAGTTTATATTAATCTTATTGTCTTTTCAGTTTCCTACCACCTTTTTTCCATCAGTAGCTATAATAATCTTTTATTTTACAACAACTCTTATTTCCTACACTGTGAGCTTCTCAGGAACACTGTCAATTGCAAGTTCTCCAAGTAAAAAAACTCTTGTTTACTTTAAAAAGTACAGGAAATTCAGGGAAAACAGACCAGTCTTTACTAAATTAGGCTTTAACTTTTGTAGATTTTATTGTCCATATACCTGATAGATTCAGAGGTTAAGTAATAACAGATGGGCTTAAGCACCCAGATGTACATAAAAATATGTACTTGAGGAAAACACATTAAAAGGATTTGGTTCCATTTTCACAACTGTAATTTATAGACTACATGGGGCATTTAAAATGGGTTCTATCAGACATCAGCAGGCTGCTATATGTGCCTGGATTCAGTTCTTAGTTCCACCAGAAGAACAATTACTGAAAGCTTTTTGTTTTTCATTTTCCTTGGTTTCCAGAGCATGGGAATTAAAAGTACAGTTGTAGTCCTTATCTATATTGACAAAAATTTATTAAAAATATCTTGAGAAAAAGAAGGGGAAAACACACATTTACTTTGGCTAAAATATTGTGCAAACATATTTTTGACCTTTCTATCATCATCTCATGTAAAACTAACTGAAAATAAGTGCCCACAGTGCTAAATATATGCATCTGCTGGAATTTTGGCTAGGAGATTGTTAAGACTATAAGCATGTAATAAAAAAAAAGGTAGAAACTATATTTAAAAAGCATTAAAATATGCTAAACAGGCATATAAATGCATGACATTTCAGATCTTCCACTCCAGAGCTCACCTGCTACTGAATGGTAGAAATACAGAAATTGTTTTCTATGACAGCTCCTTGAAAAGTTAATTTATTTTTTTTTCTCTGCAGAATGCCAAGACACACTTTAGCTTTTTAACTACAGGTTTTTCAGCTCACTGTCTTATAGCCCAAGCTCACCATGTCCTTCTAGGCCTGATGTGGCAAACAGGCTTTGCCTCCAGAGCACAATGCAGGAATGATGGCTCTTCCCTTCAGACTGGATTACAGGATCATGCCAGTGGCCTCCTTTGCCTAATGCTCAGTGATTAGCATCCTTATTCTACTGTGAGCTGAATTTCTTAGCTGGTGGGATCAAGCTCCAACCTCCCATGGAGTACCTGACTTTCGGGACATAGGGTGCTGGATCATGTGGCAATTTTTAGTTTAATTTCAAAGAAAATCAAAACATCCATTCAAAGAGTCTTCAGCATCTCTTTACTGTTAATATATGCTGAAGTCCATTCCCATCTCACACCAGAAATCCCAGGAGGGACTCAATCTAAGATTAAAATGAATGTTCTAAGTGAATTGAGAAAAAACTGAAATAATGCTGGAATTTAAAGAGGGTAAGAATTGTTCCTCTTGAACTCTGGAATTCATAATCCTTTAGTGCAAGTCCATGTTGTTAACAACAACAACCTTCCCGCAATCATCTATTAACAAACGTGTATTAACTAGCATGGTAACTTTCTGATGTAAACAGGGCCATTCACAGGAGGTACAAAGGTGCTGTGAAAGTCACTGGAGACACTCAAAACAGCTGGACAAAGTGCAGAGCAACGTGATCTCACCACATTATTATACTATTATAATATATTATAATTATTTACATATTATACTATGGGTTTTTTTCACTGCTAACTTGCATTAAATCTACAATTGTCCTTTCCACACCCAGATTTTACATAGTGCCCATGGAGTTATTGCTGATTTATTAGTACTTCTCTCCAAAACTATGGCTTTTGATTCATGACATGTACCTCTTGGTGTGAATTTTAGCCTGTCTAGTGTATTGGTTAAGCTAAAACTGGTGTAGGACACTGTGCAGAAAAGCAGTGTCTGTTCAACATGGTTAACACATTGCTGTTCCCAGGCCAAGGCATAGCCCAGAGATGAGCTGGCAAATGGATAAAGTGATGTAGGCTACACTTAGTTCAGCATATATCTGGGAGTTTATCAGGTGGCCTAAAAAGCATTTTCAGCATCCAGTTGCAGGAACCAGCCCCAGTGCAATCCTCTGTGGCATTTACTTCTTGTACTGATGATATGGGACGTGCTTTCAAACTCTGGAGTATTTAACATAGGATATTCTTGTACTTTTTCTTACCCTTCAGTGGGTCTTGAGAATTCAAGGTCATTAATTTGTTGCTTCTGTGACTAAGGCTGCATTTTGATAGGCAAGACTTTCAGGGTATAACTTCTCAAGGTGTTGTGCTGCTGGTGATTGAAAGAGCAACCACACAGCATCCTAAAGACTCTCTTGGAGGCAGTTTCCTATATTACTGGGCTTTCCCAGCCTAGTTATCTAGTCATCCTTGAAAATGGCAGGCCTATTATTCTCTTCCAGCAGAGGACAGTGTCAGGATTTAGGCCAGCCCATAGGCTTACAATGGTAATTTTCAGAGCGTGTCTTAGGTGGAGTCATACAGTGGGAATGAATCTCTTCATTACCAGATGAGCTCTAGGAACATGTCCTTACCTGACTCAGAGCATCAACTCCCACAGAAGTGATAATGAGAAACCACTTTGAGAAACACATCTTCTTGCAGGGTCCCTCTATAAATTTCTCAATATTGCCCCAAATTTCATGTCTGCTGAGGAAAGACTGCACAGACTGACCTTTATAAAGTAAAAGCAATACAACCCTAACAACTTGCCACAAGAGCCGTGCTGAAAACAAACCAAACCAAAAGTGTCATCGTATTTTATGCTCCCACTTCACTGAAATCTCAATATTACAGCTTTTCCATCTTTAGCATGTATATATTTGTGTGGACGTTGCCATAAACACGTGGCCATGATACTGTCAGACGTTTTTCTATGGTATAAAGTTTAAGTCTTCCAAGCACTACACCCTGCAGACCTCAAATTAGTCTCAGATGGCTTGACTTGCTCTAATAGTGTACTTGTGTGTTTGTGAAGGCTCAGTGAGTGGCTTATTTCTTATGCTTGGTTAATATCACTGTGGACAGGATTGACACACTGAAAACAAATTGTGGTCTGAGCAACCAGTGGTGTTTTCTCTACAGTCAGTGCTCAGGGAGTTCTTCAGAAAGAAGATTGATTTTCTGTCTTGATGTAGTTATACTGTATAAAGGGGCTCCAGAATTTTATTTTTCTTTTTTTTTGCCACTCCTGCTTGTGGTTGTTTTAGACCCAGGGGGTTTGGTAGGTTAGTTGTTTAGCTCTGATCATTCTGAATGCCTATTCTTCCTCTTATCTCTCTGGTGGTATCCCTTCCATCTGTTCAGAAAGCCTGACCATTTTCAGTCTTATCTTTTTAGATCATCTTCAGGAGCAGTTTTGTGAGTGTTTTCTGAAAAGGACTTTGCACTTGCAGAGTTCAGCTGCACAACCATTGAACTGTATTTTCAGGGGGAAACATGGAAAAATGAATCCAAGCCATGTTGCCTCTTGGTTTTGGTGTTGGTTTATTTGGTTGTTGTTGTTTCCTCATGTAGAGTTCTCGGTGTTTTCACTGAGCTTTGATCCTCTCCATCTGTGAAAAGGCAACGTTCTGAGAAAGGCTGGGAGATGAAGAGCAAGGCTAAGTCTGCAACTTCATGTAAAGTGCACTCATCTGAATTTACTCCTTCAGCAGGTATGTAAACAGAGCACAAAGGAGACACACATGATCTTTAGTATTATTTTTACAAGCAGCAGGTATAATAAAGATGAACGAACACAGTTCATCCCTTCTTCTTCTGCATTTTCAAGTGGTACCCTGAAAAGAGATTGACTTCTGTGAGATTAACTATTTATTTGGTTTTCTGAATATACCTTCAAGCAGGGTTAACACACTAACATAATGTAGGTTTTGTCTCTAAGGTTATCAGTATAGTACAATTAACAAACAATCATCTGCCTCACTGCTGGGTGTTTATTGTGTGAAGGAAGGAGATGATAAAGGACACTGAGCAATATGGATCACCATCTTTTCACTGATGGGGGCCATAAACGATAGGCAACAGGAGAAAGAAACAAGAGTTGATCAAAATTCCCCCAAATCTAATGAGAATTATAGCATTTCCAGTTGTGTCTCTATCTTGAATTAGGGTGAAGGAGTTACATGTCAGTTGATAAATATCTGAAACAGTTCCTCACCAAGGTCCCTTAAAGAAGTGGTGATGGGAAAACAGGGAGCTGATTATTTAGATGTGTATCCATATCCTCAGATGTACTCTTAGATTTTTGAAGTTTATAATACTCTAAGAAATTGCCTTAAGTCACACAGAGATTGTAACAAAGGAGGAAAACCCCCAACATTATTTATGCTGTGAAGCACCATTTAGCAGACATAATTGTTGTATCTGCAGTCCATCTCTCCTGGGAAAAGAAATTTTTATTCCAAGCCCATGGTTAGTTTCAGTTGCTTATATTGTCCCCAAGTATTTGCTTTGCCTGCAAGCACACTATACTTTATTCTCAGTTGTTTTTTAGGCCATTTTTCCAACATAAACATTTAGGGCATGACCCTTTGTTGTACTCCACGTTTTGTTTGTTGCACTCATTTGCACTTAAAATAATTTATTCGAGAGAATTTTTCCAGTATAATAGTTCAAAACTGCTCCTAGTCAAATAGTTTTAACCAGAACAATAATTAGTATGTGTGTTCAGCAAAAAAATATTCAGGGTTTCCTGTTTCTGTTGCCATAAGTTCACTGACTAAATTAGCTCAAGTCACAGCTCCTCATGTTTTCGTTTTTTTTTTTTTATGTTTATCCATTTCTTGGTGTATATATAAATTATTTTGATCTCTTTCTCTGAATGATCCTACATAGGTGCAAATTATT
>JANHGL010021656.1:11710-24042 GCA_024611195.1 Ceyx melanurus
AGGAAGGGGTAAAGTAAAAGAAAAGTAAAATATATTATCATAATTTGCAAAAGAGATTGAATGATTCAGCAAAACATCTGATATTTCTATTGCTTCCCTGCTGTCCTACCAAAGCTCTTCATCTCACCTAATTGCCTGGGGAAGAGCTGCCTTATTTTCCCATCAGCAGGATGCTGGAGTGGGCATTAGACAGCTGCCTAGAGGTGATGTCTAGAACTCTGTCTGCACAGAAGCATCATCAAAACCAAGACTGGTTAGTGTTGTGAAGTATTTCTAAGAGGCTGTTTGTTTTCCTGAAGTTTCCCTGTTTTGAGATGAATCAAAGGAGGCCAGATTCAGTCAGATAACAGAAGAGAGCCTTTTCAACTCTGGGAAACTCTTCAAAGAGGTGGAGGGGTGTTTAGCCACATGATGCCTGCCATTAAAGGAAGATGCACAATTGCATCTGTGTATTACATGACAAGTGTTTTTTGACCTTTGTATGTCTGTAAAATGGTAAACATTTGCTGTGGGTGATCCATTCTCTGGCAATTTGAGATAGCTCCACACAGATATGAAGGTGTTTTCATAATCAGCTTACACATTTGTATTACAAAGTATATGCAAGTCACTTTAGCCATCTACAGGACATTCTCCAGAGGAATTATGTGAACCTTTTTTCTGTCTCATAATTCTGTGCAGCTCACAAACATAAAAAAAAAAAAAACACAAATAAAAGAAAAAATGGCTGATTAGTTCTAGCTATCAGTTTTCTGTAGCATGAAGGATGTATTATAAACAATGGAGAAATTCTGGGTTTTTTTGGTGGGTTTTCTTTCTACATAACTGGAGTTGCATAGAAGAATAAGGTGTAGGACCTCATAAAAAACCTACTGAAACATCTTTTGCATCAAAGAACACTTCATCAGCCCTTGTGCTGACATTTAATACAAAGAAAATTCTTTTCTTCACCTAGCTTAGCTTTTCTTGAATCTATTCTCTGACCTGTTTACAGTTGCTGTAGTGACTGCACCTTTGTGCTCATAATGACAATTAGACCATTAAAATCTTTCTGATTTTGAGGAGGTCTTCTCATGGTAAGAGGAGAGATTGAATGTCTAGTCAGTCCTGCAGCTAATTTTTACTTCTTGAATGACTCCATTAGGCACCTTTCCAGGTTGATCAACACTTAGGGTACCTTAACTCATAGTGATTTCCCAGCAGAGAGGGATTTCAGAGGTACTTGCCCCACCACAGAGCACAGCAGACTTGTCTGTCACATCTCACATCTTCCCCTGTGCCTGTAAGTGCTGCCATAACCCACAGCTGAACTGGTGTTGTGGTTGGCAAAATGCACTGGGAGTCTCCTGCATTATTGTCTGACAGGGACCCTAGCTACTGGACATCATTTTCTTTGCTTATTGTCATTAGAATAACATCTAGTTGAAAATAGAGATTTAATTAATTTAGGTAATTCAGAATATAATTACCCAGGCTGGCATTTGGCCAGTACATGGGAGCTAGTAACACTGAACTTGAGAAAAAAATGTCAGTGATCTTCATATATTTTCTTTCACTGTTATAAAGAAGTTGCAATTTCTGTAGTGACTGATGCAGGTGACTGCACATCTGATGTTCCCCTTATGATGCTTTATATTTTATTTATATTTTTACATTTCTAGGGAGAAAATGTGTCATACTGGTTTGTTTTTTTTATCACTAATGGAATATCTTTGACCTGTGGATGGGCTATAGTTAAAGGTGAGAAAGGAAAGATGACTTGAGTAAGAACTCCAGCTGTGATGAAGAAAATAAAAGCCAAATCATGTGTAGCTACCTGATGTAGGAAGAGGCTTGCTCTAGGGTGGCAGGACATAGCCACTAATCTGCATGTAACAGGAATTTTAGGTGTAAAGTCACTCAATAACTCTGCATACCAGTGCTCCCACTTTGAGAATGGAAACACCGAAAATTTGATTATTAGGATGTTCTTAGACACAAAAAAATTTGTAAGCCTTCAATTCTGTCTCCCACCAGAAGCTCCCTGTGTGATTTCAGACAAAAGACATTCCAGGCTGAAGATGTAGATTTTGCACAGGTAGCTGAAAGTGAGGTGCTGTGCCATGGAATCACTGCAGTGCTCAAGTGCATACTGTGGACTCTGTCCTTTAGTATCTGCTGCTGGTAAAATGTGAGTTTCTGTCTGATCATAGCAAGGAAGAGTGGAGAGAGCAAGCACCACGTGGCAGACGAGGTGCTCTGGGACCTGTGCAAAGACTGTGATTAAGACAGGTGGATAAAGACAATGATTCATACAGAAAATCTGTTCAGTGCTATGGACATTCCTTTGTAATAGTTAAATATGTTCTGTGCTTTCTGGTAGCTGATCTATATCCAGGATGACAGCCTGGTCCTGCTCCCAGAAAACAGGATGACATCCATCTCGTTTGATTCAGCTGACAAGTGAGTCATCCCCACTAAACTGCAGATTCTCTGCATAGCCAGGGAAGGGGGCAAGCCCTTGCAGGAGGCAGTTAGTTAATACCAGCCTTCCAAGGGGTGATCTGAGGACAAGCCTGCTGAGGAGACTGTCTCTTTCCACAAGCTAGTGAGCAGGGCCTCTGGATGCCTAGCTCAGCCAAGGCACCTACCTGGTTGATGTCTGAGATTAAATTAATCCCACTGTGGACTCTCTCCAGATGACTCTGGAGGAAGTTCAAGGGTATAATCTCCCCTCATGATCCATGCATGAGATATAGTGATAGTAAATATCTAGGTCCATAGCAAAAATCCTTTATATAAAGCACTCTTTCTAGGTGCCCCTGCTCTGGCAGGGGGGTTGGACTAGATGATCTTCTAGCTCCCTTCCAACCCCTAGCATTCTGTGATTCTGTGAATCTTTTTAACTCTTGGAATTGTTTCTTTACCTGCCCTCAACAAAATGAATTCTGATTAAAGCACATCCACTAGAAAAGTAAGGCTAATGTAGTAGAACTTTCTTTCTATCGACTGGACAATGACAAATCATTCTCCTCCAGTGTCAGCTAAATAATGAAAGCTTGATTTGTGAAGTGTTACTTACCTGCAGTGAGTCATCCGTGGTTAAGAGAGAAAACAAGAAGGCAATGAGTATTTTATCCAGAGGCTTGACTCCTTTCAAGCTAGTGCAAAATCAAATGCAAGCCCCTGTGCAGTTCCAGAGCCCTACATACAGACTTTCCTGGTCACTTCTGCTATTACCTGAAGCCAGGAAAGGAGCACCTTGCTGAATTGCTCAGGAGTATAAGGCTTAATCACCTGTCTCAATTTTCATGCTGTAGGAAATCTTCAACTCTGGGAAACAAAGACAGGTTTTTCCAAAGCAAAAAAAAATCTTAAACTGTTTGCACAGCTTGAATGGTCTGAAGGACAATTTCATACAGAGAATAAGTTGAACAGTTCATGGAGACTTATTTGTCATCACTGGTTTGAAGCATATGTGATGCTGAGAGAAATCCTGCACTGGCAGTGTGTGTTATGGCAGAGACACTGGGATCTATTTTATAGACTGCCACTCTTCCTTGTATTTTGTAACCCTTTCAGATCTCTAGTGAAAATATAGGTAAAATAGACATCTCCCATTTAATATTAATCTAATGCATACTTAAACATCACAATAAAATTAAGCATGGACAAGAGCAGCTGTCTTTCAGAAAATGAAAACTGATGTATTCAATTCCTCACCTTTACAGGTCCTTCTCTTCCATACTCTCTGTTCTTCTTTACATCAGTGAATATATATTTCTACTGTGGGGACTTCTTGATCACTTAAAATGCAAGATGTGTGAAGCTTTTATCTATATTCCTTAAAGGAAAAAAAAAAGGAGGGGGGGAGGATGATAAGTGATGCAGATGGATCAATATAAACATATATGACAGTAGCTTGGAGCTGCATGCAGTAGCAGAAGTAAACAGAGTGACAGGATGGCTTTTCAAAACAAGCTTGTCATGTTTATGCTCGTTATCAGCTTTCCTGACAACGATGTTCCCATCAGCTAACTACAGACTTAATTAGGGCATTAACACAGTCCTGGCCCTGCACCTCCTGCCTTTCCCCAGCTAAGCACCAAGGCATTGCTGGGAGGACAGAACACAAGCAAGGAAATGGGAAAGCAAAGAAAAAGGGAAGGGAAAGGAGAAAAGAGATGATTTTGATTACATTGCACAGGGTGGATCATAGAATTATAGGATGGCTTAGGCTGGAAGGAACCTTAGAGATCATCTAAACCAACCTCTCTGCCATGGGCAGGGAGCCTCTCAACTAGACCAGGTTGCTCAAAGCCTCATCCAACCTGGCCTTGGACACCTCCAGAGAGGGGGCATCCACAACCCCTCTGGGCATTCTGCTCCAGGGTCTCACCACACTCATACTGAAGAACATTTTCCTAAGATCCAACCTAAGCCTATGTTGCCTCATTTTAAAACCATTTCCCCTCATCTCTGGACACTCTTGTGAAGTCCTTCACAACCCCAGCTCCTTCAGCCTGTCCCCAGAGCAGAGCCTGTCCCCAGTGCACATTTGCTCTTACTGCTTGCAGATACTTATTAAGACAAAAAAATGTCAGCAGTAATTCAACCACATCATTCCCATGGTGTATCTCAGAAGGACTCTAGGTACCAGATATTTTTATCTGTTGTCTTGGAATTTCACAACATTCTCCCAGTTGAGAAGCCCTACTGGAACTATGTTCTTTTAAGATGGGTCGCTTAGCTGAAGGAAGGCTGCATGGAGTTTCAGCTGCATAATTTCCAGTTATTATTGTGTGACCCTGTGTTCCTGGGCCTTGGGCAATGCTTTGAAAATGAAGGGGCTATTGGCCAATGTTATATCTCTGAAAGGAGATAAAATTAGAGCAGTTTCCTAGAGTAATCCCTGCAGGTTCACTGAGCAGCTGCCTTCAAAGGAAAATTTCCTTGTCTCAATAAATAAGAAAACAGAAGCACCTGGGCTTGCACACTTCTACTTGAAAAGACTAGCCTTTAAAAATCAGAGGGATGAAAACAAGAGAGAAAATATTACGTATCTGTATGTGCTTTTGTCTTAAAGTGATATGAAGTAGTTCTGCTTATATCATCCCATTAGCCCAGAGTAAAAACATCAAGGTACGATGAGCATCTGGATTGGACAACACATCCTAGTTTAGAGCTCTGCTTTTGACCATGTTGTTGGCTGTTCCGATGACACTAAGGTGTTTGGAAATTACTTTTTAAAGGTGCTATGAGAAATTCTCACTGAGTGGAATAAACTCTGTTATAATTTATTTCCAGTCTACTTGAAAGGCTTAAAATAGGTTGATTCTGTTCAGACAAGCCTAATGTTGGTAATCTCTACAATTATGTAAAAACTAACAGTGGAATAAGTGTCGGACCTTTCACAGGAGCAATTAAATTGCAGATAATGTAGGCTAATCTAACATAGTGTAGTATATGAGCAGGACAGCTGAGACAAATGAAAGTACATTTTGTTTTTTGTGATGATTGGCATTTCTGTCACTTCAAAATCACTTTGAGTGTGCATCATGTCACTGAATGCAAGGACTCGTTTTTCTCTTCTGCCAAGCAGCCAGAGGAGTCTAGATTTGTATTTGGATAGGAATTCAAGTACGGAAAATAAAAGTTGTTTTTAAAAGTTTAATCTTTGGGAATGATTTAACTACTGTCAATATAGGTCTGAAAGATGAGCTTCTTCTGGGGACAGATCACACCTGTGCAGAATAATGATCAATTTGTATTTATTTTAGCAGTGTCAAGCAGACTGCTAAATGTCCTTTGCTGAAGCCACAAACTAAACAAATTGTTCATTTACTTTTTTTTTTAGTGCATGAACTAAAATTCCTTTATTATTCCTTTTTTCTTTCTTTGCTCTTGACATAACCAGCTTTCTGATTAATGAGTAATTCCTGATTCTGATTTTTTAGAAGGTGTACTTAATTCCAGGAGCCTAGTGGGAATAGTGGGAACTAGGATAGAAGACTGTAGTGAAATTTCAATACTTAGATACTCACAAAGAACTCCATGAGTATTGCTCAATAAAAGGAACAGACAAATCTAATTCAGAAAAAATGAGTCAAGCCTTTTACCATGCAGGTCTGCAGTGTCCACATCACATTTGCTATCTTTCCTTCAAGCTGTGACCTGGGAGATGAAGTGGTACAGCCAGGCAGTTTTAACCCTAGTTTCCTCTGAGCTACCAAATTAAATATGGAACAGCTGATATGTGGAAAAATCAGCTATATCCAGCTGTAAGCAGTCTTAGAAAACATCACAGGCTTTCACCCTTCCTGGTCGGGTCACCTAGAAAATATTAAATTGAGCAGCAAGAAAGTATTTTTAGAAGGCATAAGGAAAGTATTTCAGCACTTCCAACAGGAGATGGAAGCTTGTTGTTTGATATGATCCTCTTGGCTTTATCAGTGTGACAGAATGATGCTGATTTTCATCGTCTGGAATGTGTCTGGAGGGACTGAAAGATGTCACCTTACCAACATGCTCACTCCAATAGAGTGATAACTTGGGAAAATTTCTGTGATGCTTGGTTTGTTTGGTTTTTTTTTTGCTCTTTATAGAAAAAAAACCCAACAAACTTCAAAAAATTGAGAGTCTAAGCAAGGCAATGGGCACAGAGAATAAATGTTAAAATATAACCTCTGAAAATATGTTAAAAAATAATTAAAGATAAAGCTGAAAATATGTTTTTGTCATTGTATAACACTTCTTGGTTGGCAGTTTTCATCCATGACTGTCTTTTACCTTGAGTAATGCAATGGGGCCTGGGAGTCAGGATGGTTGGTTAGCTGACCAAGCACTGAGATAACATTGCAAACGTGTCTTCTAAGACTGGTGCTGCTTTAGCCATTGCAGATTGACCTCTGACATTAAAGGTACCTGCTGTCAGGGATGGGGAGGGAATCTTAACAGCATCTGCTGACAAAGATTTCATGGCTGCTGCTCCTTGCTGTACAAGGTGAAGCCTCTCTTGCTCTCTGTGGATGGGTCAGGAGAATGAATGGGAAGACAAATCCTGTCACATCCCACAGGACCACTGTTAATGTAATTTCACCTGAAAACTTCAGGATATAAATGAAAATTAATATGGAAATTACGGCTCTAATAAAATGGAAGGATTCCTAGCGGTAGCAATAACAATAATGATGGTAGTAATAGTAGTGTGTCAGAGTCACACAGTGAATGGATGGACTATATTTAAACCAGCAGAAAATTAATCATTTTTACTATGTTAGTCAAACATGCAGGAACTCTATGTGTACTTTCTTTTCTTCTGCTATCCCACTCCCAACACCCACTTCGTCTGAGACCTACTCCAGCATTCGCTGCCTCCTCTCCCACCTTCTCCCGGCCTCACTACCATACCAACCCAGCTGCCTTAGGCTGGCAACTCAGCCTTACACTGCATTTCCCCAGCCACCAGCAGGCTGCCTGCATCTGAGCAGACTGCCTGCAAGACCTGCATTGCCTGCAGCGGTGCAGTGCAGCTCTGGGGAGGCTGCTCAGGGGCGTAAGGAGGCAAGACACACACACAGTTCTTCAGGCAAGCTTGTTTCTCATGCACAGGTAAGATGAGTGAGTTGTAAGAGGTAGGCAGCTCTGCAATGTCTGCAGAAATTCAGGCTGCCTTAAGCTTTAACGAGGGTAAAAAAAAAAATAAAATGACAGAATTTGTTATATTTGAAACCATAACTTCATAATCATCCTCCTTAGTGTTTTTCACTCTACTTAGGGCTCGAATTTAAATTCAAGAGAGATTGAAAAATTACTTTTTTCCAGAAAATTAAAAAGCATTTTGTATGACTTAGAAACATTTCCACTTCTCTCCAATAGAGAATTCTGACATAGTTTATTTCCTATAAAATTAATTACTGTATACTCTTAGTTTTCTTCATTTTCCTTTCATCTACACTTGTTCTTCTCACAAGTAGTTATTGTTGACCTTATTTTATGCAGATAAAATAGTGAAATGCACACTGTAAAAACGTGTAGGGAGATTCATTAGAAATTGCAGGCTTGAAATTAGAAGAGTATGACAGCACTAGGGATTTTGCCCAGTGTTATTTTGCCAGGGAAATAATGCATGGAAAGGTCAAAATGCTCCTTGGCACTTTCACAAAAAATGTCCTGTGAATTGCTCTTTTTTTTTTTTTTTTTTTTTTTTTATTTTTCCACCTTTTGCTTTCTGTGTGCTCTTCTGGATAGTTAGGTCTGAAAGCTGATGGTCTTTGTGACCCTTACTATTTAGTATTTGGTCCCCTCACAAATGTTTCGTGCTCGGGCTATTAGATCAACTGAAGTAGCTTCTAAGAATTCTCTGTCCACCCTACAATGAACAGTTTGTTTCCATTCATACCAGGAGAAATAAGTATCTGAGGACATGGGAAGATTTTTTCACTGGACAAAGCTTTAATTAACTGTTGCATACATATAGACAGGCTTTGGGAGAAAAATACACATAGCCAAGAGAAGCTGTGCTTAAAAGAAAGCAGACTTTGGCTACATGCTGTTGCCTGCCTATCTCTAAGATGGAATTAAAGAAAGCTGCATTTGTGTTGAGTTTGCTAATAATTTTAGATATGTCTTCTACTGTTGAGAGTATTTTTTGCTTATACTGATGGTAAACTGCCAGCATTTCCCTTCTAATTTATTGTCAAAACCAGGTCAGTACAATTCTCTAATGAAAGAAAAGAATATATAAAATACACTTGATAAGTTTTCCCATTAAAAAAAGAGAGGTTAGCTTCCTCTACACTAGTAACCAAACCAGGTGGGCACTGTCCTTCAGTCCTGGAGTCGATTGGTTTAATGAATATTAATTAATTAAAAATAATTTAATGAATATTGCCACATGTAATCTCTCCAGAACAGGCTGATTGCATTCACACTGCCTACTGGGCATGGTCCTGGCCTGGGCTATCTCCCATTGCTCTACAAAACCAGGAGTGTGGTAGTTGGCTCAGATCAAACCTATGCCCAGGGACTGTGCTAGTGATTTCAGAGCTAAAAAAATGTTGTTTTTGTAGCCATTTTCTTACAGAGTTTGTTTAATAATATAATGAAAAGGAAACAGGATGGGAAGCTCATGAGCAGTGACATTGAACCTGGACAGTTTCTCTGTTATTAGTCTGTAGCTTCAAATGCACATGTGATTGATCCAAATTGTGAGGGACTGCTGGGGATTTTATCTGAGATACTGAAGCAATTTTACCTGGCACAGTTGGTGTCTGTGCTTTGGTATACGAAGGGTGACAGCTCACTCCACTCCTACAGAGACAGGGAGGGATAACAGGGTAGCTAGCAGCAACTTTTAAGAGAAAAAGGCTTTTATAAATAGTACTGAGACAAAACATCAGTCACATCCTATAACATACTTCAGTGCATAGATGGAAGGGTTTGCAAACATCAGTATGAAGTTACTTTACTGATTGACTTGAATCTACCTCCGTGCACTTTTTATTTGTTTCTCTTTCATCAAGTGATCTGCATGGTCTGCGAAGCCCGTGGAAGTCTGAAAAATTACATACTGCTTCTCTCAAAAATCTCCAGAGAGAAAGATTCTGCAGGAAAGGCAGGACCCTGCAGTTAGTCTTGTTGAGCCTCATGAGGTTCACCTGGGCCCAGCTCCCCAGCCTCTCCAGGTCCCTCTGGATGACATCCCCTCCCTCCAGCCTTTCCACAGCACCACTCAGCTTGGGGTCATTTGTGAACATGTTGATGGTGCCTCTATCCCACTGTCAATAGCATTAATGAAGATATTAACCAGTACAGGTCCCAGCACAGCCCCCTGAGGGACACCACTTGTCACTGCTCTCCATCTGGACATCGAGCCATTGACCAGCACCCTCTGGATGTGACCACCCAGCCAATTCCTTATCCACTCAACAGTCCACCCATCAGATCCATCTCTCTCCAACTTGGTGAGTAGGATGTTGTGTTGGACCGTGTCAAAAGCTTTGCAGAAGTCCAGGTAGTTTTTGAATAATTCTTGACTCTCTTGGATCTTGCTTTGTTTGGACTTTAAGATTCAGAGTCATCTCTTTATATAATCTTCTTTGGTCACAGAAGTTTTACTACTCTGATAGAGTATGGAATTTTATTTTTCTGTTCAGGCTGACCTAAAAACCACCTGATTTTCATAAATGTCTAATACAGTGAAGTGTTGAAAGGTCTTTCTTCCATTCGATCCCACTAATTCCTAATACTAAAGAAAAATAACCCAAGTAACAGCAGAATTTGACCACAGTAATCAATTGCTCATTGTTCTTCTCTTATCTCTCATCACTTTAAGACACTGATTCTTATCTATGGTGTAACCTTATTGATTGAGGGTGTTATGGGGATATGAGCCAAGTGAACTTTGTAACTTTTCCTCTAGAAACTTGTTGGTTTTTTTGTAAAAGGAATTTTGTTTCCTTCTTCACTGTCTCCATTCTAATTTCCAAAAGATCGCCTTTCTTCATTAAAAGAGCTTGAAGAATTGCCTCTAATTAGTTTCTAATGGCAAACAACATCTTGACCTCATTTGTCAGAAAATGCAGAGCTGAACTGTGTCATTTAACAAGGGAATACAACACATGTATGATTAATGTATGGCACTTTCTGTGACCCTATTTGACTCCCTTTGTGAATATTTAATGTGTTTCACATTGTATTTTCAATCTCAGATGCCATAAAAGCCAAGAACTCATAGTATGCAGTGCTTCATCTTATCAAATGAACAAAAATAAATAACTGAACTTTGAGATATTTTAATAGTAATTAAAATAAAATACAATCAAAGATTGTAGAAAATACATGTATTCCACTCATCTCTGTTCATCTTAAATCTAAACAGCAATGTCCTGAGGCAAAGGGAAGGTGGGAATGCAGGCAGATGAAGATGCAAAAATACTGGCAACACGTCCAGATTCCAGACTGGGAAGCAAAGCTACAGTAAGGTAATGCTCTGAGGACAACCCATCAAAATCCCCTCAGCTGGCAGATTGGGCTGCCCTATTACATCAGCAGCAAGAAATGGTTTGACCTGACCAAGCCCATGTCGTTTGTGCCCTCAAATCCATTACTAATTTCTATGGATATACAGCATGGGGTCAGCTTCTCCAGAACATAAAAGCTTCTGTTGCTGGGACCACTTAGTGTTACCCTAAGTTCCAAATACATAGCCCTTTGTCTTCTGCAGCACACGCCATTTTGCAGGAGGGTGATATCACTTCAGAGTCTTCACCTTTATGCTCTCTGTCCTTGGAAAAATTCCATGCATGCTAGCCACACAAAACTCCCATTGAAAGCCCTGGGGCTTTGCCTGATCAGGGTTGGAAGAATGCAAAATAGCTAATTTTGGTGTACACTTCTTTACCATACAAGTAGACTCAAGAGAATAATAGCATCAGCTGTGCTGGGATCCACCGGCATGTTGATGATGGATTATAGCCTAGGTGGTGTAACACTGTGTAGAGTAATTGCTTTGCATAGGATTTAGGATATCTGCCAGAAGTAAGTAAATAAATAAAAAAATCTGCCATAAGTAAAATAATTTGGTTGCTCTCAAGTTTATATATAATATGAAAGTAAAACTTTCTTATCAGAAATGTAGTGTTCATTAATATGCTAGTGACTACAGGATTTTCCAATATAGTGATAAGGGTTATATAACTAGTGTGTTAAGATACATCACAGCCACTTCCAATTTACTAGAACATTACAGTCCTATGAGCAGCAGAGATGGCTGAATAGATAATCACATGTCATTACTGGATATTTAGAGGAAAATAACTACATCTGGAGAGAGACAAAATTTTATAAAGAATAATTGATTTTGACTATCAATATTTTCAGAGAACATTTTATTTGAAAGTAATTATATGAGTTCTCACCCTTTCTTAATTGTACTTTAAGCTGCAGATAAAATTAAGGTCATAATCCCCAAGCAAAATTACATTTTGTTTAATTTAATTTGCATAAAATACATCAATTGTAACTGTTCATACTTCTACGAAGAAACCTCAGTCTAATTTTGGATTTTAGAACTAAAGCTGCAGTCTTGTGCATTTCATTTGTGGATTTAATATGAGCACGCTCAAGCCTTGTCTCTAAAAATCATGAGATGAGGCCAGTCTCTTTTCAGTGGTGCCTCATGATAGGACAAAGGTCAACAGGCACAAAGTGGAGCACAGGAACATCCACCTTATAAGGAAAAACTTATTTCCTGGGAGGGTGGCAGAGCCTGGTAGGGGCTGCCCAGGGAGGTTGTGGAGTCTCCTGCTCTGGAGACATTCCAGACCCCCCTGGATCTGTTCCTGGGTGAC
>JANHGL010021656.1:72976-83121 GCA_024611195.1 Ceyx melanurus
CTGCTCAGAGCCTTGGCCAACCTCACCTGCAATAGCTCCAGGGATGGGGCCTCAACCACCTCCCTGGGGAGCCTGTTGTTATCACACTCCATACATCTTAGCACGCTCCACACAGCATAATAATAATATAATAAGGGGGGGAGAGTGAAGAGTGGATGATATTTCACAAAACAAAAAACCTGTGGTCTGCACTAAATCCTGAAGGCTTGGTGGGTTACTTCCTCAGTTCACCCTGACTGAGAATGTTTGGAGGTTTGTTTTGGTTTTTTTTTGAGCTGCATACTTAATGCAGATACCTAAATATGCAATTAAAGCTTCAAAAGTGTTATGTCTCCAATGATTTCAGTAGGATTTGCTGGTTCACTATTTTTAATTAACTGATAAGGGCTTGGAAACGTAACTCTAGGCAATTATTTCAGAAAACTTTGGTTAATATCCTGTAACAATATTAATTATTCAGAATTAACAATCAACTATTCAATGCAAATTTGGAGAATGTGCAGTAAACAAGGTGTGAGACCACACACAGAATGAATACCCATGGATAATATTTGTAAAAATGCTATTCTCTCATTTTATAAAAGCTATATTAATGGAAGCAAATTAAATTTGGACAGTTAATACTTTTATTTAAGTTTTCAACACTTTATTCTGTATTCTTAGTATTCTTTAAGTGTTGGCTTTTTCTAAAAAATAAATCTACACTGCTGCTTTTTTATACTGTACCATAAATTAAGTGTTAAATTATTAAATATATTAAAAAAAAATAAAATCAGTAGTGAAATTAACTAACTGTGGTCCTCTGCAACATGTTAACCCTGTTTTTTACATGCTTGGTCACTTGCTGTGTATTCTACTAATTCAAAGAATTCACAACACGTCTCTCAGTTATTTCCAGGAATTTGAAAGGGCTTGTTTGTTTATTCTTACTTGCAACAGGCATCTCTACAAAATCCTCCAAAATATACCAAAGACTTTTTTTTTCTCTTTTGAAACAGAACTTTAAGCACCTAAAAATAACAATCTTTTTTTTTTTTTTTTCTATGAGCTAATTAGTGTATCAAATTATTGCTCAGGGCCTTTATCCGAGACTTTGGGTAAAATCCAAATGGAAATGAGCTTGGCCAGTGCATTTTAACCTACATTTGTCAGCCTCACAGAGTCACCATGCGACTTAGCCCAGTTGGCAGCTCTGGGTAAGAGACAAGCAGGGCTGGCAGAGCTGAGATGCTTCAAGCAGGGAAGACCGTAGCACTTTGACAGGGCTGCAAACACTCTCACTGTGTTCCCTGAGTGCCTCCAGGCCCTGCTCTGCCTCCCACCCCAGCAGCAACATCACACACAATCCAGATATTTGAGATTGCAATCACACTGCCCTTTAGGAAAGCAGTGACATCAATCTGAACACGGGCGTGCTATAGAATTAATAATAGTGCACTTCAGAAGCAGAAAAAAAAGATTCATCACTTGGTGCCATTATTTGTCCCATTATTTACAGTTGTGCTATGCCGAGACAAGCAGTGATCAGGTTGTGGAGTCTCCATCTCTGGAGACATTCCAGACCCACCTGGATGTGTTCCTGGGTGACTTGGTCTAGGTGCCCCTGCTCTGGCAGGGGGGTTGGACTAGATGCTCTTCTAGGTCCCTTCCAGCACTCTGTGATCTCTTCACGTGATGTTCTGCTGGTGCAGTCCCCCCAGGCAGGTCATTTCCAGGTTTCCACAGCTAGGTGGGTGGTGTGAGAAGCAATCATGGTGACCCACGTGTCTTGTTTGGCTGCCTGGTCCACCAGGCACGGGCGGCACAGATGTAAGGGTAAGGATGGTTCTGTGACTTTAGCTGTGCCTCAGTATCCTGAGAAACCATCCTGCATAAAATCAACAGCAAAGGGTTTTTGAGGCTCTGTAGGCATGAGAACCAGCACAGGAGAAAAGTTAGTGTCTCTTTCCAGCCGTGGGTGAGAGAGCTTAAGCAAACAAAACCAACTTTCACAAATCCTGCCCTAAGCCACAACAGTGTGAGATAGGGGAGAGATTGTACAAATTCCCCCCTCGGTTACAAATCAATGCATTTTGGGTTTTTTTTCTTTTTCCCAGACACCTTTACTGAAGGTCTGCAGGATGTTGTGCATCTCACCGACAGCACAGTCCTTGATAAGCTGGATAACTCCTGCCACCATAAAATCAGCAGGAAGAAAATAACTGTGAAGCTAGCAAGGCCAGGGTGAGCATCACTAGGAAATGAGATGGTGAAGGGAGCAAGTGCAGCTTTAGAAAGCAGCTAATAAAGCTTTGCAAGAGCTTTGACATCAGTTCATTTGGTTTTAAGAGGTGGAAGTGAATAAAATAAAAGCCTAATGCTATGAATAAATTCTGTCTTGTTAATTAATGGGTGAAGACAGGTCCTGTGCAGCTATACTTTCTCAGAAAAGAGCCACAGAGAAGCATTAGGCATTTTCTGACTTGTAAAATATTTAGAAGAAAAAAAAATAAAATCAGTGCCTTATGGTTTTATTTGTCACAGGTAGGTTGAGCAGATTTGGCATAAAAATGGGAGGTGAAAGAAAAAAAATTTTAAAAAAATTATTAAAAGGTTCTCAATTTAATGAGAGCACAAAACCCCTAATTTTTGAGGGAAGCATTTTCCTTATTGTTTCACTTTTTAAATTAAATTCTATTAAAAAAAAAATACCCTGAAAAGAACATTTCTCATTTTTCAAAGTACATCTTCTAGGCAGAATTCTTACACTTGGCAAAAAAATATATTTCTCTCCCACTTATACCCCACCACTGTTTTCTACTCACATAACACAGCCAAGACAGCTTGATTTCCTTGTTTATTTTTCAGCTTCCTTGAAAACGTCAGTGCAAGCAACACAGGGTTTGCCTGGTCAACATCTCCCCCCCAGATCCAGCTATCCCTAAAAATAAAAATATCCCTAAAAATAAAAATATCCTTAAAAAAATTACCAGTGTCCTTTTTTTTTTCTACTATTGCAAAGTGAAATAAAAGTGTTGATTCAAAAGTGAATTTGTGAAGAGACAAATCTCATCTGCTTCCTGATAATTGATATAAAAACTGTGTAGTGCTATTTCTGCTGCCTGAGGGACAGCTGCTCAGGTGATGTACACTGGTGTGATATCTACAGAGGGTCCTGCCCTGGAATTAAATTGCATTTTTCATATTTTCCTTTATTGGTTACTTACCTGACATACTTCCAAGGAAGGAAACAATAGCATGTGACTCAATTAAAACAAATAATCTGAAAGAGGGCTGGTTTAATTGGATATAACAAAGGAAGGGTTTCTGGTGACAGCTGGTGCCCAGAAAAGTCCAAGACCAGGTTGGTTGGGATTTTGAGCAACCAGCTCTAGTGGAAGGTTTCCGTGCTCAAGGCAGCAGGGGTGCAACTAAATCTTCAAAGATTCCTTCCACCCCAAACAATTCTACTGTTATATAAAAATATAAGCAGAAAAAAAATCTTTCTGTTGCAAATGAGCTGCTCACAAACAGAGCAGGAATTCACTTTCTGTTGGCAAAGTCCCTTGAGCAAATCAGAGGGTTTGGATGCAAGTCAGGAATTCCTTGTTGAGGCAGGTCCTCTGGTCTCTGTTAAGCAGGATCCATGACCAAAACGATCCCTCGTGCCCTGCAAGCATATTCAGCTGTAGCCTGTGAAATACTGATAATTGTGAATAATTTCTGTATAAAGCATTCATGCAAGAAGACAAAAGCAGCGAGGAGGAACTTTTGCAAAACTTCTCTGTACACAGGGATGCTGTAGCTGTTTATAAAACCAATCCACAGCCAAAATATTGCTGCTGGAGCTGAGAGCAAAGATGCAGCACGACCTCAACAGGGTCAACATTACCATTAAAACCCTGCCACGTCCAGCTTTGGGATGATTTTCATTTTTGGTTCCTAGTAGCAAACTGAGCAATCTCTAAGCTGATTGGAAGAATTCAGAATTATGACTTTCTTAATACATTCTACTCTGCCTTTTCAAATGGCATGGGTTTGGAGTAGTGTGAGTTTTTTCCTTTTTCTTTTTTTTATAGCCTTTGCTACTTGTAGGAGATTGGAAGAGAAGTTTCCCATTTTTGTTTCTCCTGATGTCTCAATGACTGTTAGAAAATTTGCTATATTATGTCAGTTTTTATGTCTCTCATCCCTACTGAAATACAGCACAGAGGTCTTGATGGTATCACCAATGATGAATTGGGTCTCAGATCAGTATCTGCATTTCTTATTCTGCTGCTTTCCAGTCTTACTTGAATAGTAGCTGGTTGCCCAACCCACCCAACCCTTTCTGACTTGGAGAAAACAATCTTGCTGAGTTTGCTGCGTTGCTTCAGGGAGAACAAATTTTATAGGGCAAAATAATTTCTATTGGCCCAGACAAATCTAGTCTGCAGTACCCAAAGGGAAAAAAAAAAAAAAAAAAGAAATGCAAGCAAACAGGGATGTCTAAAATATCATGAAGGAAGTTTTAACTATTTATTAACCTATTCTGAGTGCATACGAACTTGTTTTAGGTCAATTCTTGTAATGAAAAAGGACAATTTTATAAAATTCAAAGATAATCTGCCTCCCATCTAGCTGGCATTTAATCTTATAAGCAAGCACAGGGAAGGAAGACTGGAACTGGGTAAATATCATACTGATGAGTTATTTTATTCCATTCTATTGCTTCCATATCAATACTATTTTTGTTATGGAAACCATGGGTGTTGGGTGACTGCAACACACAGTTCAAATGGATTCCCTAAAAGTGGGAAGTGAATTTGCTAAGAGAAAGAAAAACAGAAAATTGCTGTGCTGTGTGGGCCACGAGGGCTGCATCCTGGTGCCACTGATGCTCGTGCAGTCCTCGCAGTGATTGAATGAGTGCAGTGGCATTGGAGGTGTTGGCAGCAGCATGAGGAGCCCCAGCATTCTTCCCCTGCTGTGGGAAGGAAGATCTCTGGGGAGATAGCAAAGAGGATGAAGTAGTTTTGTGAGGGGAGATTCAGTGGGTTCAGTGCATACCTCAGCAAGAGGAAATGAAAGCTGCTCAGATAAGGTGCTGATTGCATCACTGACACTGCCCTGGGCTGCACTTATTGCAGCTCAGGCTACGTGCAGACTTGAAGGGGATGTAAAAAAAACCCTGCAAACCAACAATAAGAAAAAAAAAAAAGACAAAAACAAACAATCAAAAAAAACCAAACCCCACCACACATGAAAATCAATCCTTCTTCTGCCATTCCTGCCATGACTTGAATCTTCGAGTTCACTGTTTAACCTGAAAATGTTGATAGCATCACAAACAATCCCAACAACTTCAGGAATCCAACAGTGTCATACCTTTAACGAGGGATCAGTTGTGGCAAAGCTATCCAGGTATCTGGGTCCCCACTGAAAAAAAAAAGAAATAGGTCTGTTTTGAAAAAGAGGGTGATTTTCAATTATTTTATATATATATATGACAATGAGATACTATACTGACTTCACAAGCAATATTTAAATAATTCAGTTAATTCTGAATTTATGAGCCTATGGAAAAAAAAGAATAAATAAAAGAAAATCCGAATATCACCAGCCCCATAACATGATACAGAAGGAAGAAAATCACAAATAAGGCTTTGATAGGATGAAAAAATTATCTCTAGACAGAGGTGGAGTGGCAAAATGTAAGTTAAAAAATTACAAAGCAAACCAGTGATTGAAAGACAGCTAAATCCCACATATGTATGTTAGACAGTGTTGAGTGATAGGCAATAAAAGATCAAGTTTATGTCCTTTCTATTGCTCCAAGCAGAGAACTTAAGATGCTGAGTCTGACCAAAAAAATTGAGGCAGATAGTCATGGGATAGTGTGAGTCATTTGGAGAGGGATCCTCAAATACTCCTCCATCACCATCCCCTTGTGAAAGACAATTAGTCAAAATCAAGTGAGTTTGTGGAGAGAATCCATGGCACTTAAGATTCTATGCAGGCTCAACAAAATAAAGACAATATTTTCTGTTGGAAGAAGGTAAATCCATTAGTATCAGATTTCTTATAAATATCAGACCAACCTTGGAAAAGAATTTTTGGAGGTTCACTACTATTATTTGTGCATGTTATTATTGCAATGTTGTGAAATAATTCTGATTCTTGTTCCTGGGAATTCTTCTGAGAATATCTATACTAGAGAAGAAGTGAACATATCATAGTGAATATAAGCAAGAACATATCCCAGTTCTCCTCATCTAGAATTATTTAGCTGGATGATGTAGCATAGTAATTTAATCTCTTTTTTTTTATTTATTTATGTCAAATAAAGAGTTATTTTCCTGGAATTGCAGGTCACAGCTCTCACTGTCAACCCTCTCTGTTTTGTATCTGTTAAGTGGAATAACTCAATTTTTCAGCATTGCAAAATTTTGCAAATATTGGTGTAAATTTTCTATTCTGTATTCATTATATCACAAAGCATATTATGGATTTACATGATGTATAGAATTACACTGATTTTACCCAATCTATAATATTAATTTTTATTGAACACGCAGTACTTAGTGAGGCCTTTTATGACTAGAAGAGATGCAGTGCCCTGGATTCAGTGTTGTTGTAAGTATAAATAAATTTATGCCTACATTTGCCAAAATTCTAGATAGCTAATTCAAAAAGATGAATGATAAAATTAGTTACCTGCTGTCTCTGTGTCAAAAATGCCAGAAAAAGAAAAAAAGTGGTATCAAAATATTGTCATACGTTATGTTGAGTGTGGTTTTACTAGTTTTCCATGTTATCTGGAAACAGCAGCAGCAACACTTTAGATGTAGATAACTGTGTGTTTTGTTTTTATTTGTAGTGAGTCACTGGGTGAGGAATCTTATTTGCATCATATTAGTCAGAGTTGTGTTTGCATTTTAAACAGAAAGTCCTGCAACAGATACCATGAATCTTCATATTAATTTTAATCTATATTCTGAAGAGGGAATTTACGCACAGACAAAATCATCCTGGACTTTACCTCAAATCTCTCCTGTTCAAATAAATTAATTTTATAGAAACGAATTGCAATTTATGGAGTGGCAGTAAGTGCAATATTTAGGTAAACCTGAAAAGAACAAGATCTCCATGCAGAGAGGTTTAAAAAACAGCAGTGGGAAATCCAGCTGCCTAAGGTTTGACCTCTGCAGGGTTAAAGATCTGGTGCCAATTTGAGTGGTTCCTTTCTCAGGCACTGCAGAGGCAGAACAGAATTTTATGATGTGAAGCATTTTTGGAAGAAAATACCTGTAAAGAAATGAGGCATAGTTGGAAAGACTCTGTTTCAGATGCTCAGCTGAAGCAAGCTGGGGTAAACCACAACAGATGGCTAAAAGGAAAATTGTGATCATATTTAGCTTTTCTCACTTCACAACATCAATAGTCATTTTGTGCCAGGGAACTCAGAGCCTCCGGATGTCCTTTTAATCCTGCTCATCTTTCCCTTTGTCTTTCTTATTCTTGCCAGACTAATTCAGACAAGTCTTGTGAAACTACAGTCCCAAATGGGCTGTCGCTCTTCCTGGTTACCCCACCACGGAGAAATGGGATTGACCTGTTTCTTTTGGCCACGTCAGTTTCTCACACCACCTGATGGACTTCTTAAGATAGGTTTAAATTTCAGAGCTTTGTAAAGATCCTTGAAAGCGTCAGAATTTGAGGGAAGCATCTGCATTCATGGATGAGTCTCTAACAAATGTCTCTTCAGCAATCCAGCTTTTCTTCTCAACTGGATCTCAACGTGAATATTTTAAGTCACCTGGAGAAATGAATCCAATTGTAATGCATTTTCAACTCCAAAGTGATCTAATGATGGGCAGCACTTGTGGGCTGTGCAAAAGTGTGAGCCCCTGCAATGAAAGGGGAAATTCTTGCTGCTGGGACAATGAAACTTAAACTTTTCTGAATGTAACTCTTACAGCAGGCAAGCTGAAGACAAACAGCTGAGAAGAGCAATTCTTATGACTGCTTCAAAGGCTGTTCACAAGGGCATTTATTCTGCAAGAGGCGTCTTTGAAAAGGTGTGCGAGGAAAACACACTCAAAGCACAAGGTGTTCTGAAAACATGAGATGCCAAATGCATCCGGATGGTGAAAGAAGATCCATAAATGGAGATTCAACGGGGACACTTGAGCAGTATGCAACCAGCATATACAGAAACTAAAGAAATATTTGTTCAAAGAAAGGGGAAGATGAAAAACCTCTTCCTAACCTCTACCAAGCCATGAGGTGTTGTCCCTACTACACAGAAGTGTGGTCAAAATGGGACCTGACCCATGAGTGCTGTTCTGTAATGCAAGATGAATTTCCTCTGGCTTTATGCCCTGTTTACTCAGATCCATGTAGAAGAATAAAATGAAATAAAATAATAAATAAAATGCAGAATATAAACACTCAAATTATACTTGTCTGGCACCAGCGAAGGTAATTAATCTTCACTGCATCACCTCAAGCAAGCTGTGTTTGATTTTCATTTTATTTTCTCCCCAGTCATAAGTGCTTCATTCTGTAGCTTCCTACCCGTGTCAGGCCAGTCTAGGAGTGTTCTAAGTCACAGAGAGACTTTTCTTCCTGATGTCTTTCATTGCTACAGATGCACATTAGTATCTACAGCAATATCTTCACCTGTGCAATAGCAAATCAGACTCTAAATCATTTTAAGTAATTTAATCTGTAAGGACATTAGCTTCAAAGCAAGTGATTCAGCACTTGGATTTAGAGATACACTTCAGAAGATTGCTAAATTTGCCCAAAACACTCCAACTGAAGAAATAGAAATGACTTGAGCTGGGAGAAGTGCACCTTATTCTGAAAGTCCTGAGAACATTAGAAAAAATATCTCACAACATTAATACTAATAACTAAGCTTTGCTCTGTCCTGTAGATAATTTTAATAATTTGGTTTGTGCAGCCTCATGCTCGCAGGATGTCTGAGAATGTCATTGTTGTCAATACCTAAACACTTAAAATGTCATTTTCTTGTAGAGAAGCTATATTACTTGAAGATTTTACCATTGCATAAAATATTGATCTTCATATAAACACCATAAAAAGCAAACACTTTAAAGATAAATACATTGTGAAAGATTTACTGCTTTTTAGTTTAGTATTGTGTTCAATAGATGAAAAAAAAAAAATAAACATCTGAATTTCTAGGAAAAAATGATCTGGATACAAAACACACTGTAGGCTGTAAAATAATCTTTGTTTAAATATTGTAGTCGAATGTAGGAAAATGTAATGTCCATGTGTCAAATTTCCTTAGCAAATAAAAGGATTTCCTCACAAAAGTTTAGAAAATTCATTGTTAACCTGGTGGAATTTAAGGCATCTTTCTTACATTAGAGTTTCGTCTCAAATTAAGTTTACTTATTTCTTCTGAGCCAGGCACCCTGCAGTTAGATTTAGAACAAAAACAGAAATTAATTTTGGTTTTTGGATAGTAGAGAACATATTCTAATGGTTAATTTAATGTATATCTAGGGCACACAGCTAAATATAGTTAAAAAAAAATAAATTTACCTCAAGATTAGATTATTTTTTTTCATATCTCTTTTTTGCACATGATTTGACACAGATTTCTGATACATAAATAATACATATTTTGTCTGTACTGAGTAGTATTGTTTAAATTTCAGGGCTTAAAATCCTCAGCTGTACTACATCCTGATTCTCCTCTGTACGTTATGGAGTTTTATAGAGAATTTAAAGAATGAAAGTCACTCAGGATATAAATGTCAAAGGCCACAAGCTTGCACCTTAAATTGACCAGAAGTTTACATTTAGTAAGAGAAAAATTACTCCTTTACAACTCTAGAACCTGACTGATATTGACAACTTGAAACACAGATATTAAATTCTTGTCTTTATGTATTCTGGATTTATGGAGTGAAACTGAAAATAATCTTTCCCTCTCCTCTCCTCTCAACAGACTTTTGACAGATTTTCCATAGATTTTCTTCCCTCATCTCAGATTCTTATTCTTCTAATTCTTATTCTTCTTCTTCCCTACTTGAACTTTGTTGCCAACTCTTACTTATATTGTCACAAATATCTGGAGTGTTTTCAAGAGTCCATCATGTCAAGTAGCTTAAAATAAATAATTAAATTTATTTAAATTTATTTAA
>JANHGL010021658.1:0-15591 GCA_024611195.1 Ceyx melanurus
CTCCGCCGCTCCTCCCCGCACCGGCGGCCACGTGCTCCCGTGACGCCAGCGCGCCGCAGGCGGCCGGGCCAATGCGGAGATGGCGCCGGGAGAGCCGGCGGGCGAGGGGAGAAGCTGCGCAGGCGCCTGGCGGGGATTGTGGCGTCGGCGGGCGGATTGCCAGTGTGCGTAGTTTTTCCGTCGTCAGGAAAGCGACCGGTACAGGTGAAAGGGCGGGGGGGAGCGGAACCACTGGGAGCGGCGGGGCTTGTCGGCGAGGAGTCACCTCCGCCCGCTCGCCGCCGCTCGGCTGTCCCAGGGTTGCGGCGGTGCTCGTCTCCCTCTGCCAGGCTGCCTTTCGCGCAGGCCGCGGCTCGGGCTCTCTTCTGGCGCCAGAAGGACCGTTACTCGGCCCCTGTTGCCGCTGGAGGAGCTCACTGGGGCTGCTGGGGGACGGAGTCTCCCGAGCTGCCCTCGGGGTGAGGGGAGAGGGTAGCTCAGTGTCCCAGCGGAGCGGGCCCTGCTACCCCGGCCGGGGCCTACGCGCCTCTCTCCAAACAGCGGGGCAGCGCTGCAGGCCCGGGGCAGGGGAGCTGCCGTGAAGGGTCGCTGAGTTCGTCCAAGGCTTTGTTTGGCTTTCTTTCAGATTTCTTCTGTTAACGTGCACAACCGAAAGTGAGAGTTGTTCTCGTCGCCCCTCCTTGCAGCGTTTGTAAGACAACTGAGAAGATGGTGAATGTTCTGAAAGGTGTTCTGATTGAATGGTTGGTTACAGCACTTTTTGTCTCTCCTTGTTGCAAAGTCTATTTTTTTTTTTCTTTTACAGCTGGAATTATTCTAAATAAGAGTTTAGACCTAAAGCAAAGGGAATTTTAGTGAGGAGGAATGATGCTAAATAAGTAGATGAGAAAGTTGCGGTCTCTGGGGGAAGAAGGAGAGAGGCAGTTTTAAGTAATCCTAACTCCAGACTCTTTTTAACTTTTTTTAGTGTTTTTCACTTAACCACTAACCCTATTTTCTTTATATTGCTTAAAAATAATGTGGGGTTTTTTTGTTGTTGTTGCTATTTGTGAGCAGTGTGTCTACTGATCCTAGAAGGAGAAGAGAGTATTTTTCATTGTCTTTTCTTAATCAACTCCACTCTAAATTCTGTTCAAGGTTGACATTTGGCTTTGTTGGTAGATACTTGTAGAAAACCGATTTTTTAAGTTGGTTTTCCTAGCTCTTAGTCTTATGGTTTTGTTTTGTCCCCACCTTTGCATAAAGGTAGTGTACAATAATTCACAAAATTGCATCCTAAAAGAAGATGCAAAATGGCTATAAACCTCTCCCCTTGTTTAGACTTCAGATCTAAGTGTTTTACAACCCAGTTTTGTGAGGCTGGTCATACCAGCTAGGACAAAAGCTCATCCCCCCTATAACTGTCTGTGTGAGTCCCTGAAGTACAGCTGACTGAACTAAAGGGAAACTAAACCCCCCTGGACCCATCCAAAATGGCCACCTGGGAACCACATGCTTCCGATTTATATTTTTTTTTCAGCTTTTCCATTTATCTTTTGTTCCTCTTCTTTCATCACATAAGTAATGGTTTTTCCAAAGAAACAGCTTCCTGGCTTTCCCATTCTCCTTTCCTCAAAATTACATTGTAGGTTTTGAAGTCACCTTACCCTACTCAAGCTCCTGCAGATATGAGGCTAGTAGTAAAGATTGGGTTTTGAGTTGCTGGGTAAGGTGCTGGGGAAGGGTTTGGTCTCGTAGTGCATGTCTTTGCACATATCTTCTAGGTAAGAGAGAATTGGCTCTTAACTCTTTAGGTAATCTTTCTTAAAGGCAGTATAAGATTTATTATTTTAAGATTTACTATGAATTCTTTTTAAGAACTACTATGTTGCCAAAACAAATATATTCATAATTTTGCAAGTGTCCTGAACTACCTAATTCCAGTTTCCCTTATTTCTTGCACATTTTGTGTTGTTGCACTTTAATACTGATTTTTACCAGCAAGCATATTTTGCTTGTTTTTAAAAAAATATCAGAATAATATTGTTCAGATTCTTCAAAATTTTGGTGATTTAAAGAGATTCTAATTTGAAACAGCTTTATCTAGTTGCTTGCTATAATGCAGCAGGTTTAGTTACCTGATATTTCCATATTTGCAAAATGCTTTCTTTTAAACACTTAAATTTAACTTGGACGATGATATCATGAGGAAGAAAGTGTTCTCTTAGTGTGATGTGTGAAGTTCACACGTGACCACTTTTCTCTGTTATATTCCTTCAAATAGCATCTATGTTCCCCTGGGTTTTGGTTACCCTTAAACAAAAATATCCTTTAAGATAAGATGTTTTTGTGGTGCTATTGCTGAAGATAGAAAGGTAAGCTCAAACTTGCCTTCTTGAGGGTTGAGGTTTACTTTTTTTTTTTTAAAGCTTCAGCAGCAGCATGGGACACTTCTCTGCTAATCAAGCTGCTTGGTTTTTCCCCATGAGATTTCTTTATGTTTGAGTTACTTTCCAGATAAAACCAAACAATTACTATTGTGAAAAGCAACATTTTTTTTTCCCAGAGCTTCATAAACTTCATTTGAATTGCAAGCAACTGTTGATTTCCCAAAGAACTTTGGGAATGTCTTAAAACATCAGGTTTTTTGTTTGTTTTTAACTCTATTTTATTACAGTGAGGTGGATTCTGATCTGTGTTTATTTCTTCAGTGATCCAGCAATGAAGCAATTTCTGCTCTACTTGGATGAGTCAAATGCACTGGGGAAGAAGTTCATCATACAAGACCTGGATGAAACTCATGTCTTTGTGTTAGCTGAGTTGGTTAACTTCCTTCAGGAGAGAGTGGGCGAGTTAATGGATCAGAACTCTTTTCCCATTACTCAAAAGTAAAAAGACTAGATAAATGAGATTACTGCAAGCTTTGGAATAGTGAATTTCAGTACCTTGGGTTGTTTCTGTTTTAATAGATATGTGGTTAGTAAGTTTTACATGAAGTGGCTACTCTAGAAAATTATTTTCATAGACAAAATATTCTTAAATTTTTTTTTTTTATTTTTTTTTTAAGATTATGGTATCTTTGTTAAAATCCTTGGAATTACACACTTGAGGACTTGCCTAGAGAATTCCTGATGCATGCTCTCTGATTTTCCTTTAGGATTTTATTTCCTTGCAAGATGGCATGACCCAAAAAAAAAGAGTAGTGTTTCTGTATTGAAATACTGTATGAACTCCTCTGACATGTTACATTCCTGTGGAATTGATTAAATCTTGTTCTAGTGTGACTGACAATGTAAAGAAAGTTTGTTATATGATCTGTGCTGGATGGAACATCTCCATAACTTGAAGGCATGGTCAGAACTACTTTAATGGGTTTTATATATTAAAATTAAAATTCATGAGAGTAGTCTTTGTGGTTTTGGGTTTTTTTTGTTTGTATGTTTATCTTTGGTTTGGTTGGTTTTGTGTTTTATGGTTGGGGTTTGTTTTGGGTTTTTTTTCTTGGTTGTGGTTTTGGTTTGTGGTTTTGTTTTGTTTTCCTCCAGCATTTTACAAATGCCCCATACTACTTGTCTACTTTTACCAAAGCTCTGTTTTCTGTGTCATTTTGGGTTGGGGGAGTGCTGGTGGGAATCTAGGAGTCTGGAAGGGTGGGGAGCATGGGGACAAAAAAATCTGATGCCCCAGATCATCACCTTTTGTGAAACGATTGCTTGCATATTGATGATAGAAAGTCAAAGGGGTAAAATACATGGGAGACCAAGGCTTTAGATAGAATTGCTTGTATTTTTTTAAGTGAAGCTAATGCATAATCATAGTAAGATGTGATCAGGAAGGGGAAAGAAAAATCTTAGGCTTTCTGTCTCTGAAGAAGAAAGCAGGTTTTGATTTTCTTAAGGTTTTTGTGGGTTTGGCTTGGGGTTTTTTTGTGTGTGTGGTGTGTGTGGTTTTTGTTGTTGGGTTTGGTTTGTTGTTGTTTTGTTACTTATTTTTTTGTTGTTGTTGTTGTTCCTTCAGCTTAGCTGTTCCTCTCCTATTGTATTTTACTGCAAAGAAAAGCCCCATAGCCTCATAGGATTTTTTCACTCTGTAACTCAGTATCTCAAACACTGGCTTATTTATTTTAGTAAGTCAGCTAGTCCATGGTGATAAAAACTGAATATTTCTGTCTACAAATATGGTAGATACAGGTTATGGAAACAAGAAAAATTTATTACCTTTTATTCTACTTCCTCCTCACTATTAAGTAATCATTTATAAATTGAAAACATCTAGGATACTATTTCAGAGAGAAGCTTGGTTTTCCAAGCTGCTCATGTACATCAATTAGAGGCTATCTTTTTGTCTTTGGAGGAAAAAGAAATGTAAATAGAAAAGATATTATAAGGATTGGTTTTCTTTACTGTCTCTTCCACTGCTGCTTTTTGTTTTTGTTTTATTTTTCTCCTTGTCCAGAAGATACCAGCTTAGTTGGTGGGTGTGGCTGTGGTTTATTGTGTCTTTGTGTTTTTTCCCCAGGAGTAAGTAAGCTTCAGGAGAAAGTTTCATTGGGTGTTTTTAATCAAAATGCTATTTAAAGACAATTCTGCAGCATTGCATATATTCAGGCTCCTGTGGATGAGCAAATAGAATTTACCTTGTGGAATTTACCTTGCATGTCATTTCTGGTGCCCCTCCTCTCTTAACAGTATGGAACAATGTCTTTTGGTCTAAGTTGTGTTGTCTCTTGTATGTAGATGCTTCCCCAGTCATGTAGATCAAGAACCAGTTCTGCAACTTCACTTGAAATAAAAAACTGAAAACTCTTATGAATGGTTTATGGTTCCTTATCACTTCCTTGAAATTGGTCAAGATATTAGATACTCATTTAATGAAGAGCTAATCAGTGCTCTTAAAATGACATGATAGCATAATGCAATATATTAAAATGTGCCTTCTGTCTTTTCTGGAATCCTAGTTTATTTTCCAGCCATATTTTGATGAAAGGTAAGTGATCCCTCCTTCTCTTCAGATGACAGTATTTGAAAAATCATGTAAGAATTACATCTGTGACACCTCTCTAATATGTCTGGCACTACATTTCTGTTGTGATTTTCCTTTTCAGCTTATGATAAGCTTCCTGTGGTTCTTGTACAATTAACTGGGAGAAAGATAGTTGCAGTTACCTGTGTTTTAGCTTATTTCCAGTGATGAATGGCTTATGTAATAGAGGGATAGAAGTTCCAAACTGCATAAGCTACACAGGTATACATTCTTCCCCATTTGGATGTACATTCTTTTGCTCTTTGCTCTCAATCTTTTTCAAGCCAACAGGTTTATGGATTTTAACTTCTAAACCTGTCAAGACTTGCATCTCCTGCAACCAGACCAGGCCTAACTGATTCTATCCTGGAAGAATAATAAGGTATAAAAAGGCATATTGGTACCTCCTTATGGAATCTAATCTTTGTATCTTCTAGGGAAAAAAGGGTCTTGAATCATGTATGGTGAAGGAAAGCCACTGAGGAAGCTTTTTGAGAATCTTTTTGTGTAAATGTATTTTAAAAAGAACCCTGTCCTGGTTTGAGTGAGAACTGAACAAATTCTGTTCAGTGGTTTTACTTTTCAAACCAGATTTTCTAACTAACTGCACTGTCATGAAGTTAGCAGCATGTTTTTTGCAGTGGCTGCTTCCAGCACTGATAACACCATGTTTAGAGTTACTACCAAGGATTGGAATGCAGGCCCAACTGCTAGAACTTGGTATCACTCTGGGGGGTGCAGAAAGTGGAAAAACCACACCTGCAGGGAGGAGTGGACAGGACAGGTGACCTCACACTAACCAAAGAGATATTTCAGCCCATATGTCATATCCAGTAAAGAAAGCTCTGGGATCTGGAGGCTGGGGAGCTAGGCCTGGCTAGGCTCTCAGCTAAGCTCTTGGCTCAGGTCGTTCATTGGTGTTCTTCTTCTCTTGGGACTCTCCTGGTGCCAACTCCACAGTATCAGGGATGTAATTACCATCAGGGGGGTTGGGTTCAGTGCAGGTTTTGTACAAACTTGTATATATTCCATTATTATTTTAATTTAAAACTGTTGTTTCCTTTTCTAATTGCTAAGTCTCCCTTATTCCCTTTCTCTTCCCTTTTGGGGAGGGAGGGGTGTTAAAAGAGAGCATCTGTTCTTGGTCAGGGGGTGCCCTGACCCTAAACCATGACACTCCCTAACAACAAAGGTTACCTGGCTTGAATGAACTTGGATGCCAGAAAGCTGCATGCTTTTTTTTTTTTCCCCTTTAAATGCATATAATCCTGGAACTTGCACGTTTTAAAAAATAAATGTATTATTGTCTAGATGGGATAAAAGTAGATACTGGCTTTAAAAATACCAAGGCATTTTGAGATAGCTAACATTTATGCTTACAGATTTAAAATGTTTTTACCAGCTTTCATCTAGATGTGAAATATTATTGATGAGTTGAGCTCAGAATGAAGCATTGTGATAAGAATATCTTATGGGGGTTTTTTAAAGGCTGAGAATAAAAGGAGATCTGTTGAAATATGTGCATGTTTTTCCTGTATGTGTTCATAGATGAGAATATCTCACTGTATTTGGAATATTATATGTTAATTTAACATTTCTATCCATAGTGTTTTACAATGCTGACAGTTGCTCTTGGGTGGTTACTGTAACTTTGAACAGGCTTATGAATACCACTTCCATTGACACAAATTCAGAAGCTAAAGAATAGTGACAGAAATATGAAAGAGATCTCTAAAGCAAGGTAAGAGAATCTGAACAATGCAAATAAAGTATTTATGTTAAATGTGATGAGAGAGGAGGAAATGAAAAATGCAGCATCCTGTTGAAATAAAGCATTTTTACTGAAAATTATGCTATTTAGTGTCTTGGGGTTTGTTTAAGCCTGGATTGTTTTTTTTTTAAGTTTGTTTATGAATAGTCTTTGAATAAAGCTGTGTAATATGATCATAATGCACCACAAATAAGCCTAAATGCTCTCTCATATTCAGATACTTTTAGAAATTGTTAGATAAGTTAATTCTGGAGAGTGGTGGTGTTTAGGTTTTTTTTAAAGTGGAGATTGGCAGTGTGATGAAAATGACTCTGAGTTAGTATAGATAAATATTATAATTAATTTCTTAGCTTGTTGCAAATGAGTAAGTCCTCTTTCCTTCTCTCCAGCACAACAGTTAGCCCTGGGAATAATTGTCCAGTGCAGTAAAGGAGGAAATAACCAACAGCCAGTAGAGAGGAAAGATGCAGCCTCAGGAAAGAAAACTATTGAAAGAAAATAGATAATGCTTTGGAAAATTACCCCATTTTACCTGAGAGAAACCAGATTGAGTGGATTTGACTTTGTAGCCAAACTGCCTAAAAAGGTAGGCATCAAAATCCACTTGGAATGAAGAATGATAGAATTTTTCATTTGTTTATTTTAACCTTTCTTAGTTGGCATCATCACCATAAATGTATCCAATTTCAGTCAGAACCTAGGCTGAGCTTGCAAAAAGAGGGCTCTAAAAGCCATTTATATCTCAGTATAAAATCAACAAGTCTTTAATCATGGAAACTAAAACAGGCTGAGCAGCATATTTTGCTCTTCCAACCAGGCAGTAGGACATTGAAGAAAACAGTAACCTTTTGTCATAAATCTTTTTGCAGTTCCAGCTGACTCACTGATTATTCCACAAGTTATCTCATTAAAGCTGGTGGTAGTTCCTGTGAAATGAGGCAGTATGTCAGAATTGGGTGTTTGTTTTATGATTCAGACTTGTGTGCTCTGCAAAACTAAGGATTCAGTAAGTTGAAGTTTGTGATGACAGAAGAACAATTCTTCCTAAACTAAGTCATTATCTCTGGTCTTAGGAGTTAACTGAGAAGAAATGTAGAAAATAGGGTCTCTGATAGAAATGACACTTTTTTTTTCCTTAATTTTTAATATGGAATAGAACTAATACAGAAGTAGCCCATCTTTGTTTCATATAAAATATTTTCATGACTGAAAACAATTTGAAGGCAGGCCAGTAAGGGGAGCTCTCACCAATATTTGAAGCTGCTTTTTAAAAAAACTGCAGCATGGGCAATGGTGGCTCATTGTGTGCTTTGGAACAGCATCTTTCTGAATATGCTTTCAGCTGGAGATGAACATTCTACTTCAAAGGAGAATATATTCAGAAATATCTTTGCAGTAGGAGATTTTGGAATGTAGCATCTTTAGCTCTGATTTTTCTTGGATGTGTAGTTACCCAGTTTTTCTTAGATGTTGTCCAATTTTTTTTTTCTATGTCAAGGTACATAGTCCTTTTACATTAAAATTATGTGTATGGAATGTGGTCTCACTTTCAGATGTTACTGGTAGGTATCTCCACACCTCTAGCAATAGTGGTTGTTCTGTTACACCATTTTCAGTGATTGTGACAGGAAGTCATTGTTAATGCAGTCAGATAAGTTTTATAATTTTTTCCTCTATTTTCTAATCATATAAAACACATGTGATTCTAGGGTACCTGTTCCTCAAAGTACATGCACCATCCTATATGGAAGTTGCATACAACTACTATTTAATCTTGCTGTATTTCAGTCTGTACTGGGGATTTATGCATCTATATCACTGGTGCTGCTACTAGTACACAGAAATGAGACATACAGAAGTTTTTTCCCTTCATTACCTCCAAAAGTGAATAGCCTATTTGGCTTACACAAATATAAATGTAGCTTATAATAATATAACACCTATATAAATAATAGGTATAAAGGCAAAATTCAGTATGTTTCCTAAATAAACAAGAACTCCACAACAACTAACAAACATTGCTTTTTATATTAGTGGAAAAACCCAACAACTCTAATACTTGATGTATTAGTGACTGTATTTTTCATATAGACAGGAAAAGTATTTTTCTTCTCTGATTGTGTAGCAGTAGTTAGCAGATTAACTGCAGAATGGAAACAGACTATACAATTACTGTCCAGTGAACAAATTTAAAAAGTGGAAATTTAAGAGCATTAATTTTAGCTTTTGTGCTTGAACAGTTCTATATGTAGTACCATGTAATAACAAGTATAAAGTTCCCAGAATAAATCTCATTTTCAGATGAATATTTTTACCAAAAGCAAAACAGGCTCTTAATACCCATGGAAGAATGTGCTAGAACACACCAAAGAAAACCCACCCAACACCAACAGTTAACCAATGTTAGCCATAAAACTAGCCCTTTGGGAAAGAAACAGCAAGTGGAATTTCTGGATGACTATAGATTGAAGGTGTTTGCTGTCAGAGCCAAACAGTAGTTTACTTTTCTATTACAGAAAAGATGGACCCAGTTGGAAATTACAGGAGACAGAGAAAGATGAGTAAACTTGCAGCTGTGAAAAGATCATGTGCAGATAAGAAAATAGTGCACATTTCCACAAGGTTGGCATAGCCGATGCACTGTCAATAGTGAGAGATGAACATAGGAAGCAAACCTCTATCATCCGTATGTTGTGTTCCTGATGCTCAGAAGCTAGAGAAGTGACAAAGGAGTGTGAAAGAGAAAGAAGGTAGGAAAGAGGAGGAGGAGGAGTACTTTAGGCTTGTAACTAGCATTTCCCATTAATTTGGAAATTTAATAAGATCATGAGGAGCATAGGGACAAAATTGAGATACTGCACTTCAATTAATTTTAAATTAAAGAATGTCCTTGCAATTAACTAGAACTTCACTGGTTTATAGAAGGTCTTGTATTTATCACCTGAGCCAACACACCATAAGGACTGCTAGAGCAAGTTCTCTTCATGTTATGCGTATTCTACCTTGCTTCTGTCCTGGATGGAACCACTTTTCCATGTAGAATGGTAGTGTAGTTTTTTTGCTTCCTTTTAGTCTCTGGATTTTCCTACACTGGCAACTTTATTGGGTGTGAAATGTGTTTTGTGTGTTTGTGGTTTGTATATCATTAGATATAGAGATATTCCAGAAGCTAGAAATTGAGCAGTGATGAGTAACCCTGGAATATTGATAGCATTCTGTATCATCAACCAGCTTGAAAGGAAAGAAAAGTATCTTTCCAGCAGTAACTTGAAGCATGCTCCCTGCATTTGATTTTGCTTTTGGTCTGAACTGAGACTAATGGTATCTTTAAATTCTAGAAAAGTTATAAAGTCAGTATAAAACTGAAGAAAAAAGATGCTTGGTTTCTTAAGGAATATTCAAAATAGATGTTGTCAAGCACAGTCATGGCAAGGTCAGAGTGAGAGGACTGCGACAGCTTTTTGCTGCTGGCCAGGTCGCCATTTGGGAAAAGGCAGCTTCAAACAGCATCCAAGAGAGGCAGGAGAGTAGGGATGAGGAGCGGGCAAAGAGAAGCCTCTGAACAAATCTGTCAGTAGGAGAAGGGAATCTGAAGTCTTGAAACTAGTAAATGTTTCCCCTTTTGGCTTTGAATAGCTTTTTTTTAAAGCCATTTCTGCATCTTTAGCCTGCTGTGTGACAGCAGGAGCTGTAAGGAGCTCTAGGGAGTGGGAAGGAATGATTCTGAGGGCGTTTCAGAAGGTGGTTCCTAAAGTTGTTTGCTACAAGCATGAAAAACTAGACCAAGATGAATCTGCCTTTTCAATATGCAGAGTTATTCTAGCTCCCTCCTTTTATAAAAATGTGCTACAAAACAAAAGGAACTGTGAAGGTGCTGGAAAGAACTTTTACTGTTTGAATTGCTAACTGCAAGAAGCAGCCCCATTAAACCTTTGAATTTGAAATGGTGAAGGAGGCTTTCATGTAAAGCAGTCTTTTATTATCGTCATAGTTACAAGATCATAACCAAAACAAGTCATAGGAACAAAGGAAGAAGACTGATATAAATGGCCCAACTTTAAGACTAGTGGTCAGACATCAGCAACACTTCATTCTTGCTCAAGCTTGAGATTGATAACTTGTGCCAATGTTTTAGTTTCCGCTAGTCAGGAGTCTGCCTTGGGGCATCTAGGGCAGGATTGTAAATTGAATATGCTGGAAATGTGTTACTCTTGGGTCAAGGAAATATCAACGTCTGATAATTTTTTTTTTCAGTCTCAAACCCTGCTCCACTCAAACATGACAGATGCTGTTCTTCCTCTTAGCACCCAGTATGTCGTGACAGTCATGTGCATTTCCATTGTCTGTGACAACACGAGCATTGCAAGAATGGAGTAGCAGCTACAATTAAAAGGTGATGTACCAGATTCAATTTTCTTCTCTTTTAGAAGTATGAAAATAAAAATGCATTTGAAAATAACTTGTGTTTCCACCAGTAACTACTGAATGCAATTAATTCTAAGTATGATCTCTGGCACCAAGCACTGTGCTTTTTAATGGGGCAGCCATTTAAATATATGTAGATGATTTTGTAACAAGTGTTGATAACATAGACAAAACACTGAGGTATTAGTTCTAATTTCTTCCAGTTGTTCATAAGAAAATAATTTAGACATAATAAAGCAAATATTACCAAAGCAATTAAGGTTTTGTTCATGCAAATGTGAACTTATTACCAAGCTCAGTGAACTTACTACCTGGATTTCTTCTGCTACCTTTCAAGACTTGATCAGATGTGATACTAAGTGCTGCACTTAACAGTAATGTATTTACTTCTGCCTTACTACAAGAGCTGTGAGAATTAGTTCTCTCTGAGAATATGTTAACACTATTTTGGTGAAACTATCTTACCACTTGAATAGTCACCTTTAACTAGCATGATTCCAGTGGAGAGGTGAGGACAGAGAGCAAAGACTTTTCAAGCAGGTAGCTTTCTTTTGTCCTAATATCAACTTCCCTATCTGTAAAATGGAGATAAGAGTTCTTATTTTTCTTACTCCTCTTAAGCAGGACTGTGACCTGGCTTTGTATTCCATCTATACAGAATGTGCAATGGGATACTTTACTGCTCTCTATTTCTATTAAAAGTAAGTATTCTCTAGTAAATGTTGGGGTGCCTCATAACCTACAGAGGAAAATAAGCATTGTAGGAGACCTCACTATGCTAGTATGTTAGCACACATGCATGTGTATTAATATTGCTGACAATCAAAGACTCAAGTCTTCATAGCATTACTTATTATCTTAACCACAATTCTGAGTGACAGATTAGTAATACTGTGTGTGCATATATACTTGTGTATATAAAATACCAAATCTACACACACAAAACACCCTGTGTGTATGTGTGTGCATATATCTATGTATATGCAGTGTGTACATACAATCACTGCAGCTATAGTATGCTTACCTCATGGGATAAAGATACCCTTCCTTGGACAATGATATTTCTTAAAATTCATGAATAAAAGGGATACTTTTGCAGTCCTTACTCTGAGCATCACAATAAGCCTCAAGCAGGTGCTGGGGCTCACAAAGGGAGAGGAACATAGGAAGCTGGGGTGCTATTAAGGATCATCAGAGCTTTCACATGTGTAATTTACTTTGTGTGTCCTCCTAAAGCTGGTATTAAAATGATCCTTAATCACATGTTCATGGAAGTTTGGGGGTTTTTTTTATCCTTTTCTCTGTACATAGAGCTGCTTCTCATCACTGTATTCATATTCTTGCAGTGTATTTCCCTACTGTTAAATCTAGATTGAAATTACTTTTTTTTCAGTTGAGTGCCAACCAGAGAGGCTGGGCAACTTGAAAGCAGAGAATGTAATCTTCTTGGAACCTGTAAATATTAATGGATTTTCTATGGTGTTTGGCCTGTGTTTTTAGAAATTAATATAAAAATCTTACCCTGAGCTCAGACATCCTTCCAGACTGGTTCAACTAAGCATTGGAAAATCCAGCTCAATTGTTGCACATCAGCAATACCGATGCAGTCTTCTGAAAAATCACTGGCCAGCAAAAAAAAAAAAAAAAAGCAGTTACAGTCTGACAGAGGCAGCTCTGATAGATGATCAAAGCAATGAGAAGTATGAGCAGAATTTCCCTGTACCTCTCTGCTCTAGACTTAACTGGAAGCAAAGATTTTTTTTCTGTTGGCAGTTTAAGTAGAATTTAAATTACATATTTTTTCAGATAGTTAGAATAAAACTTCCAATGCAAAGATCTCAGTCCTGCAAATACGTAGGTGTATTGGTTTGTTAAACTCAGAGATACATTTTTATAACAGTGAGGCTTGAGTGTGGATTTATTGTTGAACTAATTTTTACTTTTCTGCTAATGATTACACCTGAAAGAGCCAGGAACACTTTATTTTTTGTTGTTGTTGTTGTAGTAAAAGGCCACTTTTCTCTTTGGTAACTGGCTTTTGGTTTTTCCTACTTCAGTTATCTGGACTTACTAGATCTGCATCTTTACATTAAAGTGTCTTTAGAATGAGATTAATTATGAAGAGCTACATCCCTGAAAGATACTTAAGAGCTTTTGTTTGTTTGTTTGTTGTTTTTTTTAATTTAAACTAAGGTATTCAAAGGGAACTTAATAACATTTACATCTGAGTTTTGAGGTTTGATTTCCCTTTCTCATGTGGAACACTTCTAGGAAGTGACTATTACTAAAAAACCAGCCACACTTGATTTTCCATATGAAGAGTATATAGAGAACTGTCACTTCACCAGTTCTGGGAATATAATGCTTGCAGTAATCACAGCTCTGTTCTTTGCAGTGCTAATGTTGCTTTTACTTGGAAGGCAACCCAGTCCTTTCTTTTTTCTGTCCCATCATATTCAAGTTGTATAAATAAGCATTAACAGAATGAACTTGTGAATGGGGAAGAAATCATGAGAAGCAAAATGACATGTGGAAAAAAAACCTGTCCAGTGAAAACATTTACAGAGTGTATATATATCTGAAGATTTAAAAAAAAAGAGATGTTGGGCAGACTAAGACAATTTCCTTATTTTTTTTCCTTGTGTTTTTGAAATTTTAAAAAATTACATTCAAAGAAGTTCATGTAGTTGCTCATAGACAAGTGGAATTTTTCATTTGCCTTCATGAATGGTCATAGTTCAATATTTTAATGAACTTTCTTTAAAAAAGGAAGCATTGTAAGAAACTTATTGAAAAAATCATTTTTTTAGTTTCCAGTTTGCCTCTGGAAGCTAAGGCCTTGTCTTAAGTGCAGGGGTACTCCTGGGTTCTAGTTGCTTGGATTATGGGTTTGAGATTGTTGTTGCTCCTCTTCTGCATGTGTGGTGAATGCTGCAGTCCATGTGGAATCTGATTTTGTTTGCACACAGATTAAAAAGGTGAGGAATTGTTCCTATGGTTCAGGTTTAAACACAGCCTTAAGTGTCTGGTTCTAGTTCCTGGGACTCTTGTGCATAGGTGTGAGTTTCTTTTTGGAAAATAAATGTGTTATGTTGATAGGATGATCTATAGAAATAAGACAGTTAATCTTCCTGTGTATTTTCCTGTAGTCCTCAACATGTAATAGGGTGTGAAACAGGTAGGGCTTCTGGAAGGTATCATTCAAAGTCGTGATCATAGTTTTAGAGGCTGGTGAACAACTATCAGACATAGCTTTCCTTGTGAAGATGTTTATGGTGGCTTGTAAATTAGGCATGATGATACAGATGGTATAAGTTAAACACAAGAACTGAGATCACTCAGTTATCAAACTGGGTTTAATTGTTTTGGTCCCTCAGATTTTTCTGCTGGAGAAGTAATCCAAATAGAAATGTAAGCTTAGAAAAAAGCTAAGTGTGTCCCCTGGCACAAAGTTTGGCCCTTTTTTGCAATAGGTTGTAAGTTAAAATCCTCACAGAGCTTTAGGGAATAGTGTGAAAATATTTACCTTTTTTAGTTTCTGTAATGATCAGTTAAGTTTTTATTATCAAGGCCAGGAGTTGATGAGGCCTTGTTGCTTCCTGCTCCCCATGTACTATTCTTTATATGGCTTTTAAAAATGATTATTATTTTTTATTTAGAGTTGATAGCTGCACAGTTTGTTCCTGGTTTCCCTGATCTACTCGGTGCTTTGCACTTCTTTAGACTTTTCATTGCTACTTTCTGAAGGGACCGTGCACTGGGTGCGATACCAGAATCCAGCATTGGAGTTTGTTTGCAGTCCAGATCTCTTTACTCAGGCTCCCCCAGGTCTTGTAGTGTTCGATATTTCTGGATTGTATCCCGAATTGCCACATTTGAGGATGAAGTCATTCTCTCCCGTAGGACCCCTGCTTGACCCTTATTGTAAGCCTTATTTACTGGGAATAAAGGTTACGTTTTTTTCACTCGCTGTGTTCTGTCTAAACGCAGAAATACGGTGATACCAGTGCCCGGGAGTTTTGTTGGGAGGTACCCGGTGGGACTCGATGCCCCAGCTATTGGCATCAACTTAGTTTCCTTCCTTATGCGTTAGCCCAGAACCTAGGAGGGAAAAACAGCTCTAAGTGCTTTGTTATCTAGTAACTCCCGACGCCGCACCCAGCCTTGGATGCCTGCCGTGCGTTCTGCCTTTCTGGGGAAGGTAAGGTTGTCAAGGGACTGAGGTGGCGGCAGACTTAGCCCCGACTCCCCCCCCCCCGGCTGTTTCCCCTTGTCAAATGAGCCGTTATCACGTCGCATTACAGGGCCGTGCCGTCATGGCGCTGGCCGGACCCCACGACTGAGCCCTGGCCTTCCAGGGAGCGCCGGGGGCTGCCCGCGGTTCCGCGGGGAAG
>JANHGL010021661.1:10617-20713 GCA_024611195.1 Ceyx melanurus
TTCTTTCTTTCTTTCTTTCTTTCTTTCTTTCTTTCTTTCTTTCTTTCTTTCTTTCTTTCTTTCTTTCTTTCTATCTTAAGCTGCACAGCATGGTCAAGAAAATGAGATGACAAAAAAAAACAACTTTGGGATAATATCTAGCAACCATTTCTTTTACTTTGTTTCCTTGGTATAACTCTTTAAATCCTAAAAAAGAATGTGTTGATCATTTCTGTCTGACTGGAAGTTTTGACCATGTAGAGTTTTAATAAGCAGATTTGAGCATGTGAATATGTATGTTTAATATCATGGTGGAGGTTTATGGGAAATCAGTAAGAGAGAAGCACATGTTCCATTTTGGACCTTAATAATTGATTAGGGAGATAAGTTTTCTTAAATGCAGTGACTCTCAGAGTTTTGAGTGGTTACATAAAATTTACATGTATCTGTCTCACTTTCCAGCCAAAACTGGTCCTGTATTTAACTTAGCAGTTTTCCTTAGAGAATAAAAATGATCAGACGTAATTTCTTTCCCCAACCAGTTTTTGGCAAGAATTACATCATGTGTTCCTTCTGGGCATTAGAGGACAACATGTAGAGGAGAAATTCAGGGTTCTGCAATTATGATTGATTGTATGGTGAGTCATTTATGGTTTTGAAGGCAGCCCATTTGAATATATTTACTGAAAGCAAATGACATTGTGAATTTTAATGCAATGTAGAGGAGCCCAGAGCTTTGGATGAACGCCTGTTATTGTTAAAAATTCAATGAGAGAAAGGAAATAAATGAGTAGCCAAGACCAATGTGACCTTTACTAGCATTCAAAAGGAAAAAGATGCACAAAGTCTGACTACAAAAATGCTCCTGAAACTGGCTTGTAGCAAATGAGCATGACTGCCAATTAAGAAATTGGATAGAGCTCTACATCACTGTGTTTTTGCACCAGGTTACTTATTCTAGTGTCAGTTGTGGACATTAAATAAATCCTGGGGGATTTCTTAAGGTCTTCCCTGAAGATTAGCTGTCAGTCTCTGCAGAGAGCTATCCTTCATCCCACTGACACTGGAGGGACATGAGCTAGCTGGCTCATGATGGTAAGGAGCGAGGTCCAGAAATCTCCAAAGACACTGCAAAGTACTTGTCTACTTGCAGGACTACAATGGTGAACCCAAATCACACAACTACCTAAGAAACCCACTGCAAAAATAGTGCCAGGGAGGGTTTTGTAGTTGTGTCTTGGATTTTTGATTGATCTTATGTTTCAATGCTTGTCAGATAATGAATAAGGAAGAGTTCTAGGGAAAAACACAACTCGAGTCACATTCAACCCCTCATACAATATAATTAGTATAATAGCATACATGCACGGGGAGTAGGAAGAGATCACCCATGTTGGGAGTGCAACTCCTAGTTGCAATTTTCAGGAATTATTTCTTCTCATTTTCTTTAGGAGGCAGGACTGGAGAGAAAAGGTATAGTTTGACTTTTATGATTCAGACATCCATATGTTGCTGTCCCACCTGTAGAGAAAGACTCATTCAGAAGGGCACTCCATATGAACACATCAGAAAACTTGGGAACACTGAGCAAAACCAGAATGGTTAATATATCTGTATTGCATTTTGCAGCTAAGGAATAATCAAGGCCAAAGTAAGATAAATTACCTCCTTTTTCAACTTCTTGTAGGATGTTTGTTTAGTGTTCATGTGTCTCAAAGTCTAACACATGCTCAGCCAGATAATGACAAAGATGATGGTTTCAACTTTGGCAGCAGATAAACAGGTAGTATTGAGGTATCTTAAAGATCTTATTTTACTTTATATTAAGGGTTAATAATCTCATGCTGTGCTGTATCTTGGTATGAAAGACTACTGTCTTTTCATTCATTCTAGGGTTTCTCAGGTGATTAGGGGACATTATCATACTCCACAGAGTAAAATCACACTCATTAAACAAGAGCGAGCTTCACAGAGATGAGTAGTTTATTTTCAGCAAGCTGCCACAAGTGCTTTTCATACTCACTTCCAGTTTTTCAGCCACTGTCGTCAATATACACAATTATCCAATCACCATCAAAACACTTTCATTGCTGACTCTGGCCCTGACTGCAGCATATAATACACCACCACACAGAGGTCCCATCCAAGTTAGTACTGCAGCTCAAAGCATTTGTGCTGTATCAGCTCAGTGATAATTAATCCCATTGAAAGGCCACACTAATTATCAGGCTGCTCAGCCCAGGTCATTACATAACTGCTTCCAGGACCTCAGCTGCTGCTTTTGCTTGATGATTTTGCTTGATGCCTGATGGAGCTGTGCAGACATGATGTACCCCATGGTGGGATCCAGGTCATGTTTCTTCAGTACAGTGAGCCCCAAGTATTTATGACTTGGATTATTTTCTCTGTTTCACTTGTTTCTCTGTTTGTCTTATTTTCACTCTTTCAACCGGCTAAATTTTAGTGTGGAGAAGTCTTTCTAACAAGGTGAGCTTTGCTTTTGAATCTGTAAGCAGTAAGTATAGGCTTGATTTACCAAATGGCCCTCAGAAGGCAAATCCCCAAGGAGTAATACTGACCAGGGTGGGATGCAACCCAGTATGAAGCAGAAGCACCCTTTGGGCATCCCAATGGTTAATGGATATTCAGCCCAGGGTGGGACATTGCTACATATCCAGCTTCTGCTTTCTTTTCTTTGAAGACATTTTACTGGGGGCTTGATCCAACAATGGGTGTGCTATTTTGTTATTTTCTTAGAATCATAGAATTTTTTTAAGTTGGAAAAGACCTTTAAGATCCTTGAGTCCAACCATTAATCTATCAAGTCCACTGCTAAACCATGACCCTAAGCACTATGTCTAAATGAATTTTAAACACACCCAATGGTGATCATTCAAGCACTTCCTTGGGCAGCTGGTCCAGGGCTTGACAACACTTTCTGGGAAAACCTTATTCCTAATATCAAATCAAAACTTCCCCTGGCACAACATGAGGCAGTTTCTTCTTGTCCTATCAATTCTGACTTGGGAGGAGAGGCCACCACCCAACCTCTTTTCAGGGTGTTTTAGAGAGCAGTAAGATCTCTCCTGAGCCCCTTTTTCTTCAGACTAAAGAGCCCTAGTTCCATCAGGTATTCCACATAAGACTTGTGCTTTACGCTAGCTTAGTTGCTCTTCTCTGGACCCACTCCACTGAACACAATATTTGAAGCTGACAGACACGAAGCCAGCCTTATAGAAGATCTGGCTTATTTTGGCATCTGAAGATCGAACATGAAATATTTTGCTGCCTAAAACAACACAAATGTGCCTGTGATTGGGCAACTGAATCTCATCATGAATATCTCATAATGGATATCTTATGGCTACCTGCATGTTGGGCCAGTTTAATGTGTTTGGGTTTTTTTCTAGTTCCATGCTAAAAATTACAGTAATTAGTTACTGGTAGAAAACTTCCAACAAAAAACAGTTTTACTGACAAAACAGAAATGCTGACAGGATCGAAAGTTAGAATTCAATGAATCAGCAGCCAGTGGGATTCATCTCCCCCATTTCAGCTATCTACAATTTATAATCTTGCTTAAGCTTTTTTCTAGGTTTCCTAAACAGAGACAGAGAAAAAGAGAAGCACCTCCAGGAAATTATTCATCTTCTCCTAAGATAGATGTCTGTAATATGTGGGATGAATCACATTTGAAAGGGGATTATCTTTCTTCTTTGGCATAAAGGGAGACTAGACGACCTGCTAAAACCTGCTGAAGTACACAGTCCCACCATCAGGGACTGCAGCTGTGTTTTCTAGCTTTTATGGGAGTGTGAAAACTGGCTAAAGGACCAACTGTGGATTAATTATTTTTTTTTCAAGAAAACACTCACGCAGATGTTGGTTTCAGTGGGAGCAGATATGGGCCAACAAGTGCTGCTTTTGAAAAATATCCTTCATAATGGCCTGACTTTTGGGAGGAAAACCCTCACCGAAGCCTGTGGGAGCTGCTGAGAGTTCAGAGCTTTGTTGTTTGGCTTGTTTTGTTAAAAAACAATAACAAAAAAAAACAAACCAAACAAACAAAAACTTTTTAAAAAAAGAAACCAGCCTCAATCATTATCTATATAAGTAAATAAACACTTAGAACTGCTACTTTGGCTACATTTATTCAGAGACATCAGCCAGCACTCCAAGGTCTGCAGACAAAATTGACTCAAGCATCTCTGTTCACTACAGGAGTAATGGGAGGGAGAGAAAGATGCCCACCTCCAGAGCAGCAATAGATGCCAAACTGGAAAGCATCCAGCTCAGTGGCATGCAAGAAATATAATACATGATTTCAATGCAAGCATTTGGGTTTATTTGGGGAACCAATTAACAATAAGTGCATACATCCATTTACAAAATGGTAGAGTACCAGACACATAAACACACAAGTTGTAATTGAAAACTGAAATAACACCAGGAGGAATAATCATTAAAGCAAAACAAAAAACATCTCCAAAAAGCCAAGAATAATATTTAATAAAATAAAATAATTCATCCATCTGCGGTTACATCCTTAGGGAGAGGCCACAGACTAACAAGCAAACAAATCTAGATAGAAATGAAAATAATGTTGCAAAGGCTATGGAAGGAACAAGGGAGAGATTTCTTTGCAGATTAGCTGCTTATGAACCAAAAGTATTTCAATTTGATCACTTGTTTGTAGATATGTTTATCAGAGGATGGGGAATTCCATCATATGTTCCTACCATCCTGAAGAATAATTATTCTTCTCCTCCTCAGACATTTTACTGTCACTATTTATTGGCAGAGCCAGAGATTCAGGAGCTCTCATCAAAGATACCAGCTGAGGTCTCAAGTGTCTACTTTCTTTCCTTAAACCGTAGGAGACCTGAGGTTAATCAAATGCAGTTTCTCTCCATCTTTCCTGTGAATGTGTAACATCTGAGGCACCTAAAAGCCCTGGTACCAAGGAGCCACTTATCAGCACCTAATACCCCCAGGAAAATCTGATGACCTATGAACCTTGCGAAAACTCAGTTCTCTTAATATTACCTTGTATGCTGGGATTTAGTCTTTAATTAAAGGTTTTCAAATTAAGAAAAAAAAAAGAAAGTGAAAAAAAGCAATTGTTCTGTAAATCTGGACACATGCTATATGAGCCAACTAGGCCTCAGTGGAGGAAGTCTCAGGGGGCTCTGTAATTAAGGCAGCACTTTTGCAGGAGATGCCCAAGGACTATCAACCACCACACTAGCTGCCTGCAGGTAGGCTAGCCTGGAGAACAGTCTGTATGCTACAGCTTCCTGCTTTTGTTTGGATCTTTCTCATTTTCCCAAGAATGCCATTCACAAAGATTAAAATTCTGTTCTTATTGAAATGCATATAACCTGCAGGAGATATATTTTTTTTCCATATCATAGGAGTCAGAAATGGAAAAGATTTGTTAAGATATAGGAAGACTGGAGGTGGATCCAATTAACAGAGTTTTTAATCCAGTATCCTTCCTCCATGTGTTCCTTGGAGAAAGACACAAGAATCCCCTTTGAGCAACTATAGACTAATTTTGCCATAAAAGCCCATCAGCAGTTAATGATTGTATACCCTGAAGTATGAGAGCTTACATTACATTGTATTTCCATTACACATCTATCCTCCTCAAGATAATTGAGTATTCCCAACTTTATTTCCCTTTTGCTAAGTTGCATGCCCAGTAATACTTTATAGTAGTGAGTTCCAGAGATCAATTAAACATAGGAGGAAAAAATATATATTTGTTTACAATAACAAAAAATATTTCTCCCTCTTCTTCAATATCCGACTCATGTCCTTATCAGGCTTTACCATGGTCTCTGATCTAACTCTTCAACTTCATGGATGTACTTACTAAGGTACCTCACCACCTTCCCTAAGTAACTTTGTCATCTTCAAACCATGTTTCTTTCCTTTGCATGGTAAATTAATTAATATTTTGCTAAAGCCTTCTTAACCTTGTCCCATTAGAAGCCAACTGCTTGTTCTTCAGTGGGTTACATGGCTCCTGGTCACAGATGAGGGATGCCCTGAGGTGGTCTGTCCACATGCCCTCTACCATGTCATCCTTTGGGCAATGTGCAAAGGGCTCTAGTAAAGTGGGAAGATGCATTTTTCCTTTACAAAAGCTAGGAACACAGAGTTTCAAATTGTTTCACATGTTTTAACCAATTAATTTGGCCACTAACCAGTTCAAAAAAGTGGAGTTTTCATCCACATACTAGAATATGTCAGGTATTGCATAACCTAGCTTGCTTCCTCTTGCAATTGATCTCTGTTCACTGACAGTTTTAAGTGTAGGTGATGATCTTTTAAAATTTCTCATTCCCTCCTTCTCTCATATGTTTCTGTGACGTTTCTGTCTTTCCAGTCATGTATGCCTCCATCCTGGCAAGCAGTTGCAGTCCTGATGACTCCTCTGATTGCTCAGCATTCAAGGTCCTCTCCCATTTGTGGAAAAGAGGAAAGGGGAAAAAAGGAAGAGAAAAATCAAGCCATAGAATATGGTCCCAGTTAATCTCCATGCAGTCAGAGCAGGGGGGATTGGAAGCTTTTTTTATCAACACTTGGCAAAGCCTAGAGGGAGCAGGAAAAGCTTGGGATCTGGGGCATTGCTTAACAAGGTCACTGTAGGCATGTCAAAGGAAGAAGAAATACGAAGGAGTAATGCATCCAGTATGGTACTTGGGGAGATAGCTGAAGAAAAATGAGTGGAAGCATGGCACCAACTTTGTTAATGTTGAGAAAAAAAAGAGACAATGTGAAGAATTGTTCACAGCTTGAAGGCTAATCTTCTTAAGGACATCTTGGACTGCATCTAGAAAGCTCCACAGCCTTACCTTGCCTTGCCTTGCTTTGCCTTGCCTTGCCTTGTTTTGCCTTGCCTTGCCTTCCCTTCCCTTTTCTTCCCTTCTCTTCCCTTCCTCTTCCCACTGCTTCAGGTTCCAGGGGTCTAGCAGTGAATGCTGGGTGAGGAGGGGCAGCTCATCAAGGCTGTCCAGGATGATGCACCCTACCTAGTCTTCCAAACACACTTTGTTTTTATTACAACCACCAGTTCATTTGGAGATGGGTCTTGAGACAACAAGTGCTACCTGTGCCAGCTGGCCAAACTACCTCTGTCTTGCCTAAAGTGATCACCACTGCCTGATCATCATCACAGCCACACTTAGTGTGTGTTTCCTGCTGGAAATACAGACACCATTAATTTCTGTCTCATATCAAGACTTTCAATGCAGGAAATACCTTTACTGAACAATCCCACAGTCATAGTTTGCATTCTCATTTTTGGTTGGGTTTTTTTCCCATGTAGTGACAGATCAGAGGTTTCAATGCCTGAAGAGCATAATCTGCCCTTCCTTCATCTCTCCCCATGGATACCACCAGCTTGCAAAAATTGTAGTATTTTCCTCTAAAGTCAGATGTGATACATTTTGCACTATCTAGATGAGTACAGTCCATGCATCTGCAGCTAACCCAGACTCCTTATGGAGTCCTTACCATGAAGTGTGAGAGATATCACTGCTTAAAGTCCTTTAGCTGTGTCTTAGGTATCTATCTTAGGAAGTTGTGGATAGCATCTTTAAACCTCTTTTTTTGCTACTAATGGCAAAAAGAATTAATGATGATTAACTTCTCTATAGACATTTACATTTTGTCAGATGACTGCCACCATAGTTGGACAACCTACATATGCACTACTGAACCTTGCCAAATTACGACTCACAGTTTTCCATTGCATCTATAGTGTCCTTTACCTTCGTGGTACCAGATTTCATCATTGTACTCCTGCTTTGTGCACATACTAAATCACTCTTGAGAGAAGATAAATTCCACAAGCCATTCCATTCCCTCCATGCCAACAATCAGCTTCTCACTGCCACCCAATGCAGTTTCCCATGCAGCCAGTTTATCAGTCATCTATCAGTTCCTGCATCTCCTCTTTAGCAAATACATAATGTGGCAACAACACAAAATGCTTGACTGCAGCTGATGTTTTTAATTTTTAAGGACTTTATGCTAAGACAAGAGGATAACAGGTCTCTGTTCCTCCAGGTAGCTACAATGCAGCAATATTCATTGTCTGCTGAGCTGTTTCATATAAACGGGCAATTTAATATGTGTCTTTAACAGATGCCTTGTAATATCAATCCCATCCATGCATGTGTTTTGTCTTCTATTTTTTTCTCCTGTTGCATGATTCTTGGCTCTCTTTCTCTGTACTGTAAGCATGCTCAGATCACAGCAAACAAAAATGGTATCAGCAGGAGTGACAGTTGCACCTCGAGATCATCAGGACTGAAGCACATACCACTGAGGCCACCTGGTGTACAGAGCAGAGCTGCAGTCCATTTTGCCTGCCCCTTCAGCATCACTGATGGTAGATAATTTTTCAAAAAATAAATAAATAAAAAGGAAAGAAAATCACCTCACTGTATTTAATAAAAGCCTATTGTGACTCCTCAGAAGCAGAGATGATGATAGCCATCCTTGATCAGCAGATGTATGTGTGTGGTTGCACCGATGAGCCTCAAGACTGAGAGATGATCAGACCCTCCTCTAGACGGAGGGTCTAGACCTATAAAGCACACAGGGCACCACAGCAGCAAAAGCTTATTTTGAGAACTGGTTTGGCTCTGCAGTACTGCCACCACCAGCAGGGCTAGAGGCAGAGCAGGACAAGGGTAAGAGGGGATGGGAACACATCCTCCACATCTTCACTTGAGACATGAAGAAAGCATCCCTTCAGCATAGGGTTCTTGAGTGATATCCGTTTCCAAGCACTGATGAGTAAGTTTGAGTGTCATGTTCTTCTGTTTTTACTTTTTTTCTTTTCTTTTTTTTCCATCCATCTTGAAAAGTAGTTTGTCTGTCTACTTGGATGTGAGAACAACCTCAGTAAAGAGAGAATAATTGTGCCATGAAATTAGGATTTGGAATGATTGTGTGTAACTTGAGCTTGAAAGGGTTTTCTTGCCCTTGGCTTATATACATCTTACAGACATTTGTAAGTAAATTTCAGGGGCCAGGATCATATGACTCTTCAGACAGGCATGGCTTACAGGTCTCTCCATGTGTCTCATGCCTATATGTATGTGAAACCACACCCGTGTCGTGTCCTGAGAGATAGTAACACATCAGAGTGTTGTGAACATTTAAGCCATAGTACAGGCACAGCACTCCATAGGTTGGATGAATGTTGGGTAAGAAGTTGAATTATGCCATTATCTTGAGATCTGGAGCTCTTCAGGACCTATCCTTGCAGCAAAAGCTAAATGTCCACGTGCAGGAGGTCCAGCACTCAGATGTTCTGCTCGGGTTCATAGAGAGTCCTCTATGAACCAGCCTGGGCTATTCTCCAGGCTGCCTTGGTGATTGTTCACCCAGGGACTGTGCACTCCATCAGTAACCTGCTGAGCAGCAGTTTTCCTTCAGCTTTAAGACTCTTCCTGCTCTGCAAATGCATGAAATGTCACAGGGCTGATCGAGGGAGAGAAAATGGGCATAAAACATATGAGATTCTCCTTGACTGAACAAGAATTATAATAATCAAGTTACCAATTAATATAACCAGAGCCTTTAGTGAAGTAAGCCTGAGGAGAAACTTCATGGAAATCTCCACAAATGTGAGGTAGATTATTTTTGATAAATTGAAGACAGAGAGGTGTATTTGTCACCCATGTGCTGCAGTCTGACTTGTACAAAAATTCTGTCCATACATCTTCCATATGTTAGGAAGCAATTTGGATGTCTGAGAGTTAGTTGCAGGAATAAGAGAGAGATACAGTGTCATCTCCACCCAGGGCACAACTGCTCCCTGAAATACATTCCACAGCAGAAACAGTTTTTTATTTCCCTTTTCCTATTATTTTTTCCCATTCAGTGGTGTAAAAGAAAACCAAGATCCTGGGCAGGTCTGCTAGAAAATATGATCAGGATTTCCAGATGGGCAAAAAAAACATAGTAACCAACTTTATTTAGGATCACCTTGAAGGAATTTGTTCACTCTAAAAATAAACATCTTCTTATGTCCTGAGAATATGTAGGGACTTTTTTTATTATTTAACCTTTTTTTTTTTTTTTTTTTTTTTTT